>JACGDI010003566.1:356537-381290 GCA_014898725.1 Jacaranda copaia | reverse complement strand
GGCCTGTTGGGCCTGTTGGGCTATCCCATATCAGTTTTATTTATATACAACTATTTTATTCTTTAATTTTAACTTTCATTACTATGTATCTGTTTTTTTTTTTTTAATCATCTTTTTGGCTATTATTTATATACATGTTCATAATTTACATAACTTTTCAGGTCTATCGAATAATTAGACATATTAAGTTCCATTACAAATTTGAACTTATTAAAAGCCTAGACTTTGTAATGTTTAAGCCCAATTGGAACCTTAATAGAAAAAAAGACTTTTATATAGCTTTTAAGCCCCATCAAGTTTTTTGAATTTATTAAAAAGGCTAAACCTGACCCTTAAATAAAGCCTATCGTAGATAATAGGCCAGGCACAAACTTATTATTTATATAATGGACCTGACCTATTTAAGTCAAAACCTAGCCTAACTTAATCTATTTTCATTCCTATCTGTAGCCCACCCTTAATCCCCAAAACTCCTTTTCTTTTTTTTCCTTTTTTCCATCACTTAATATATATATATATATATATGTATATGTATATATATATAATCCATGATAATAATTGTTGTTAATATTATTTTCTTTTAATAAACAACCCCAACACTGCAAAAAAAATGTAATATTAATAACAAAAAAATATAAATGACTAACTTCTATTATATCACTAGTTATTTTTTAAATTACAATCATTTTTATTTTATTATAATATGATTTCACAGTGACAAGAATTAATATTTTCGGTTGTAGGCATTAACAATTAATAATACACTTATAGTGATGAATAAGAATTGTCAAGCAATCTATGACAAAATTTTCATTTTCATACTAAATTGCCAATATATTTGTATTATTAATTATCAATTGTAACAACTTAAACACTTTTTTATCATTATTACATTTGTAAAAATTAGTAAGATGGCAACAATTTTTTTATTATTTAATGTATATAATTAATGACAAATTTTGCATTATTATTTACTATTTTGTTACTAAGTTTTTCTCTTGTATTGCGAGTTCGTCTTAAAGGAAGTTCTCATCAATGTATTTCCAAAGGTTGAACAAAATTTTAAGTCTCATTATATTAATTATCTTTTTCTTCAAACTAAATTGGAATGCAGAAGAACATATAGGCTTGATAACTATTTGCCAAATGATATAGAAAATCACTACTTATCTAAAATGTGACGAACAAAGATTAATTTCGACTAAAAGTTGCAACTTATGGTGCAAATTAATTCAGACGTAATACAAGTAAGAATAAATAGCCCGTATGTTTTCTTTTTTCTTTTCTTTTCTCATTAGTTGTACCTTGTGTGACATCTATATCTTTCTGATATCATCTGCAACTGCATGCACATAATGGGAACTAAGGCTGCAATAAATGCAATCAGTTGTATCTATAATTCCTTTTCTTTGTGCCTCCTTTGAAAGGAGATAGAGGTAAACATTAAAGGGAATTGGCTAATTCTTTTTAATTGTATAATAAAATATGGAGAAATTTTGGGTCATATGTTACTTTTTCTGACATTAATGGTGGTCTAACTGGCATTAAAAAAAATAATAAATTAATGACAAAAGAACAAGTAACAATAAAAAAATTATCATTAATTATGTATATTAAGTGACAAAAGATTTAGTTTTGTCACTTTATGATTCCTTCAAACTAAATAGTGACAAGAATAATGAATAAATTGTCACTATAAATAATTAGTGACACACCTATAGTGATAATGAAAATTTTGTCACAAATAATAGTGATAATTTTTATTGTCACTAGGTTGTTATTATATGGGTGTCACTAATTGTTAATTATGACATTTTAAAACATCAATTTTTATCACTATTGAGTCATATTGTGACAAGAAAAAAGTTATTATCACTTAAAAATTATTATTAGTAATAAGATAAAAGCTATTGTTACTTAATACATATTATTTGTAACAACTTTAACTTTACCACTTATTATTTGGTCACTAATTTTATATATTTTTGTAGCGTGTTGTATACATTTGTTTGTTCATTTTCAACTTATCCACAAGATTTTTAATTACAAAGATCTTGAATTCGAAGCTAATTTTATATACTTTGTAAGTATAAATTTAATCCAATATTAATTTCACTTTGATATGGATTTTATTACGTGAGTAATGTCTTTTATCATACTTAATTAGGTACTAGCATACTATATATATATATATTAATAATATATATATATAACACAATAATTAGGCTTAATTGTGCTGTTCATTTTAATTAATATTAGAAATTTTGTCTAAAGTGTGTATGAGAATTAACAATTTTATGTTATTCCACGTAAGACGCCAATCGTGAAACTAAGAAATTTTATGTTATCAAAAACATGACATATTAATCAGAGTTAGGATTCGATTTTGATTCTGACTTTAACCAATTTAATATTACGCCTTATTGATCAGGACAATTTTATCCAAGCAAAGTAAGCACTAGGTTAGCTCCATCAACTTCATGTCATACAACGATAATTAAAGACGCATTTTATGTTACGATTTTGGCTGCAATTCCAACATCATATGTATAAGCGTATTATTTTAAATTTTTTGGTCCTACCAAAAGTTAAGCCAATTAATAGAAAACCACCTCGAAAAACAATGTCCACTCTTTGACTGGTGGTAGTCTTGGTGTTTCCACGAGTGCACGAGTGTGTGTGTGTGTGTCTGTGTGCATTTCTATGCATTTTTAAGGCATCAAAAGTCTCCACATTTATCTTTGGTGATCTCAAAACTTTTATGCCTCCCCATTTGAAAATCCTAGGTTGACAGTGTCAATTCTCTTTGATTTACTATATTACACCCCTAATATGAAATTTTAGATAAAATTTTTATATAATTTTAGGATAAATTGGATTTTACCCATGTGAAAATTGAAAAAAATAAAAAAAATCCTCTTTTATTTTGCAACTTAACCCCTTATATTTTTAAATATATATACATAAGCAAAAATACGCACCTTTTTATATTTTTAAAATATAGCAAATTAATCCCTTCCGTTGAGTACTGTATTGCACACATGGCAAGTGCAACTTATTTTGTGTGTTTTCCTATTTAAATGGTAATTTTATTCTCAATATTAACCATTGGATGCTTTGAAAAAAATTAACGATTTAAGTTAATTTTATTTATAAAAAAATATAAAATATATTTACGTATACATATTTATAAATAACCCACACCCCACCGACCCACCCACCCTTACTTGCCGCAACCTTGGTGCCAGGGCCACGGCATGCCGCCATTCGTGCAGCGGCGGTGGCCGCCACTTGCAAGGTCAGCCATGGCTGCATGCAGAGGGGTGAGATTTGGGGTGGGGAGGTTGTTTGGGGTTATATATGTATATCTATGAATAAATATATATTCTTATATAAAAAATATTAAATATATTTATGTGCATATAAATATATCATATGATTTATTTATATATAAATATATTTATAAATATAAGAAACATATGATATTTATATTTATATATAATACCTATTTGTATATAAAATATATAAAAATAAAAAATAAATAAATTAAAAATAATTCTTTTTAAATTTAAAAAAAACTAGTTTGAAGGAAAATGAGATAAGATATATTAAATTATAATAAAAAAGATAAATAATTGAATTGAAAATATATAAAATAATTAAGGATAACATAATTTTTATATGTTAAAATTAGAGTTAAGTTACAATGAATAATGAACGGGAGGAAATGTGCATAATTGTCAAAAATACAAGGAGATTTTTGCAAACAAGGTTCTTTTGCACTTTTCCACTCTCATATGGGATAAAATGCAATTTGCCCTATAATTTTTATCTCATTATTCATAAAATAGTAATTACTGATAATGTAGGAATTTTTTTTCTTCAAAAATATTATAGGAAATAAATCCTCAAAAAGTAAAAGTAAGAAATTTAAAAAAAAATGATATTTCTATATATTCACTTTGTTTATTTTTCCTTGATAAATAAAAGCTAATGCATGTTATAATACAACCTGAGATTTTTTACTTTATATTAATTTATTTGGTCTATTCAATTTAAAATTCAAAAATTTAACTTTATTTGTTTCAGTGATATAATAATTTATTGACTTAAATCCATCCTATCCAGCTTCTACTGTAGAGTTCGTAATTATTTCTCTTGAATAACAAAGTTTCCAATGCTTCTCTAAATTAATTAAGATGGTGGAATAAATTAAAATACCTAGGTTAACTCAAAAAGAAATTACTTTGTAAACTTTTGTACTACCATTCATAATTAAATGTAAAATTAATTCTACTTTTAATAAATTATTTTTTAATTAAATTTAAAATAAATAATATGGGGAAACATCATTTAAATTAATAGTATAGAGTAGACACATTAAACCTGAAATTACCTCACATAAATTTATATTGTAACCATCTGATATATAATTGACAATTTGATATTAATTGTATTAATAATTTAATATTGTACTTTATAAGCATTTTTCTTAATTGCATCAAATAACTAATATATTTGAACTTTGTATATATGCCTTGCATGGTAGAGTTATTTATGTAATTAAATAATATAAACTAATTCTACCCTAGCTATATTTTGATGCTTATAAAAAATATGGCATTGAGTGAACTATTTATGTATAGGAAAAATAGCTGGACTGTTAAACTAAATTGTATCAACACTTATGAATTATTGTTAGACTTCCTATCTAATAACTCATTTTTATTTGAACTCATAATACTATACATCTACTTGCATTATTCATGTCAGAATAATATTTTTAAATAAAACTAACAGTCATTACTTTTTAAATGCTATATTATTTATCAACATATATAATAAAAAATTATTTGTTATCAATCCATAACTTTATTTGTGGGAAGTACAACAAACATTAATTATGCATTATCTTTAAGAAAAATTAATATATACAAAAGAAAGAATTATCATTAATTATGAATTGATCATAAGAATGATTACTTATGAGAGTATTTACTCTGCGTTTGTTAGCTATATCAATTTTATATATATAGTTAAAATTATGAATTTTTAACATAAGTTATGGATTGAAATATTTAATAATTTGTAAATTCATTTAAATAGCGAATAAAATTATAATATATATATATCTTTATAATATTTAAAAATTTATCTATTTTACATTTACTTTTTAAATAATTCAAAAATAAATTTGTTGTGTTTATTTTATTTAAAATAATAATTTGATATGACTAATTTTTAATCACTATTTTTAATAATTTTAATAGTAATAATAATAGAACCAAAGATTGAGTCAAGAATTACGATATTGGGGTGAGATTAGATTTTAATATAATATATATGTAGGATAATTTTATTAATTTTAACAAAAATATATTTTAATACAGCATTACATTATAAATTTAAGGAAGACAACTATCTATATTAGTCACATATTCCCACATCAATTACTTTTTTTTTTTTATGTATAAGGTTTAAAATTTGAATGGTAACAAAATTTTAATGCGTATATATAAATATTCACTTCTTCTTATAGTACTCCCCGATTAAAAATATATAAAACTATTTTTTATGTATACAAAATTGATGTCGGAATACATATAGGAACAAAAAGGGACTGAGTACCATATTATTATATATATGGTATGATGATGGTAGAAGGAGAGAGCGCGCGCGCGGCAGCCAAGAAGAGACAGCTTCTGATGTATAGATAGGGACCGATCGATGAGTGAGGACTTCTTTTGCTCTTACTTTGGCGAGCGATGATGATGAGTGCGTGCAGTTTAATTTCAGAACAAAACAAAACAAAAAGAAAAAGGACGTTTTATGTATTACTGGTTGTGATCTGAAATATGCTTTAATTGGGGGAGTAAAGGAGACAGTAATATTGCATGTATGATGGAAAGATGATCTCATCCAAACTTTATTGCCATTTCCTGCTTTGTTTCTTCCTACCTGCACGACACTGATATTGCGTTAATTTTTTATGGTAATCCGACATGCATTCACTGTACATTTATAGTTATTGAAGGATTATGTATCAGTCAATGTGTGAATATGCATATTGTCAGGCATATATCTATGAAATTTAACTTATTGAAAATTTGTAAATTACAGGAACAAGTTTAATGACAATAGTAATATTTGATAAATAAAAAAATACAAATACATAGATTTATAGAGTTTGATTAAAAAAAAAAACCATCTTAATTAGGGATTGCAATTCTGATGGATTAAGCTAGTTCAGGTTGAGTCGAAGTAAAAGTGTTGCATATATTTGTTCAATTCGGACCAAGCCCATTTAATTTTCAATTCTACATATTCAAACCAAAATCCAACCTAAAGTAAATTAGGTTAATCTTAATGCTAAACTCTAAATCCAAGCCCAACTTGAAGTAAATTATATCAACGTGATGGTTTGATCAATCCACCAACCCAAAACCCATTCCCACTTGACCTACTGACAAAGAAGAGCATTATAAAAATGGAAGACCTTTATAAAATATAAATGAGACTCATGTTTGTTTTGACTTATTAAATATATTTTCTGTTTGTTAGAATCATTTAAAACAGAGAATTGTTTAATTACAATTCAAATCATCCACATTGTGGACTTTTACATCCTAGCTTAATTGTAGGAAATGATTAGATGGTCAACTAATCTTGTGTAAACTACTCTTAATTAAATATTATTTAAACATACATGCTAACTTAATTACGGAAAACATTCATGTAGATAATGTTATATATACCTTTTATTAATTGTCTTGCTAGTACACCCATAATTCATGGTAAAATTAGACAAAGCTTATGCAACAAATAAATATCAAAATAAGACACCTCAAAATCAGACAAAGCTAACGTACATATATTTACTCTTTCAATTGATTGTGTAAAAATGCAATCTTAATATTCATTTGCTCAATCTTCATATCAAACAGAGCCACCATGAAAAGTAACATAAAAATGGAATGCGTTTCACTAACGAAGAGAAGACTTCTTAGAAGTTGATTCCATCTCTTTATGTAAAGCCTTTAGCAACCCATTGTAATTGTAACAAGCATTCTTAATCCTTAGGACTTTTTCCTTCTTTTGAAGACCATTTGCAACTGTGTTCTGATTCTTGGGTGCACAATCTAGTCCTATGTACCATTCTTATATAGAAGTTCAATATCTTTATTCATGGTGATTAATTATTTTTTTTAGTCTAGACTGTTAATGATTTCTTGGTACGTGACTTCATCATCTCCCATAAAATCCTAAACTATATTCAACGTGTAAGCAATCGACTCGGAGTAGCCAAACCACTACAGAGGTTTGAGTTGTCTTTTCTCTCTGCCTTGAGCAAAACAATAACCCTCCAGTGACTCATTCTCTTATTATTGATTTGATGGTAATTGAAGACCCTATACACACTTTTTTGGAGTGTCAATCTCTAACTCTATTTGTCCAATATTTCTATCTGTTTCCACCTTGTTGTTTCTTCTTTGTCATGGTAGACTTGTCAAACATTACATCTCTATTAATCACTGACTCGGAGTGCCATCATTTGTACACCACAATGGATAACCTTTAACTCTATTTGCATATCTTAAAAATATGCACTTACTTACCCTCCACTCAAGCTTTCCATCATAGACATGAGCAAAAGCAAGGCATGTGAACACTCTCAAGTTCAAGTAGTTAGTTGGAGAATCAAACCACTTACCTAGAGGAGTTTGACAACCAATCGCAATCGAAGGTAACCTATTCACCAACTATCAGTATGTGTTAACAAATTCAGCGTAAAATTCTTGGACAACTCACCATTAAAGTACATGGACCATGTTATCTTCAATGGAGTTCTATTCATCTATTCTACAATTTTATTCCATTATTATTATCTATGTACAACAATATTGTACCTCACAATCCTATTTTTATTGCAAAATTCATAGAATTCTTTATTATCGAATTCAAAGTTATTGTTAGTCCTCAAATGCATGACCAATGCAATCAATTTTTCAAATATGGTTTCCCACTGCTTGAACATGACAAATTCAGGCCAATCAACATACCACTAAGATTTCAAAACTAACTAATTCATGTTGGCGAATGCACAAATTCAAGGCAATCCACATCAATAATTGACTATGGAGAGCAACCTTCTATGTCCCTTCATCCAATAGGATGTTCTCACACTACAACATTTTTAGCCATCCTTTGAGGTCACTAAATGATACACATTATTGTATTTCTATTCTTTTATCAAAAGTATCTTTTCACCACTTGTAATTTTCAAGACTCTATCTCTAATTAAATATTCATAGCTTTTAAAATTCAATTAGCTCACGAGAATTAGATTCTTTTATCTTTGGAATGCACACTACATCAATCAAAATACGAAATACTCTATTAAATATTTTGATTTTTACTACCCAATATCAATGATAATTACAAATAGATCTATCACTTGAGGATAAAGTATATGCTCTCTTAAATAAAAATAATTTAAAAATAATCCTCTTTGGAGGAAACATTTACTATGCCTCCAAAATTTGAACCGCATTTATAGCAAGAAGAAGAATCTATTAAGTAGAAATAGTGAATACCTCCATTAAATGCTAATGTCACCATTGTCATCCTTTTACTATAATACTTCTCTAATTACCTGACATTTGGACCATATATTGCCTTTTCCTTCAGGCTCCATACTGAATCTGGTTTTCATTAATCCACCAACAGATATTTCACACTACAATTTACTTCATGAGCAATCAATGCAGACTCTTATCCTATATGTTGATTTTACCTTTGTTTTTCATGAGCTCTTAGTCCAGTGTATCTTTCCTCTATGATAGCGTCGTCATCAGACTATGATATAAATTTGGGAGTGAGGTTAGAAGAAAAAGGACTATATTCTTTCTCAACCTTCACACTAATTTTCAAAATTGATACACTGCTATTAAACTGGCTCATGTAATTTATCATATTGTCACCTTTGACATGTTTAGACTATATAATTTTTATTCTAGAAGCAATTTATAGAAAGTATTCCTAAAATAGAACTTTTCCAACCTTATTCACAATGTAAGGGTCAAATCTTTTGAATTGTCACTCATAATATAATTACTATCCTGACTTCAATACAAAATCAAATTTTGCTAACAACATGTGATTCCAAATTCTCTTCAACAGTACTACTAATCTTTGTTGAATTAGGAAATCTTGCATCTTAAAGAGTAAAATTCTCTTTACCATCAAATTGGTGAGTAGTGAATGATTTGCCATTGACAAAAATCCATCCTCAAAAGTAGAATCTTAATTTGCAATCTAAATCAAACTCTGATACTATTTATTGGCACATAATAGAAGTAATTAAGATGACTAATTTGATTTATCAAAAATCCATAGACTACACTAGTAATTTTGATGGAAAAAATACCTAAAAATTTAAAATAAAACATACATATTTATGTAGTTTGATAAAATTCATCTACGTACACACAATTTTTTGTTCTTCTGCTATAAGAAAATAGTAATATAATACAACTTTGCGCCCCCGCCCCCAAAGAAAAAGATAAAGAAAAAGAAAAAGGAGAACAAAAAGGAAAACATGTGATAAGTGTGGGGCAGATGCACCTGTTGATTCTGAACAAGAGATTCCAAAATGAGAGCAGTTTGTGGGAAAAAGGGATCAGGAACTGGAGTCTCAACAAAGAAAGCGCAGGTAGTCTTAGAAGTGAGTGAGGCCAGAGAAAAAATTGACCTTTCAATGAGCAGGTGTTGGTGCAGGTGTAGGTGCATGCAATTATGAAAATGATCGACAGCTTCTGCGCGAGCTTCGAGGTCATTTGAGCATTTTGTAAGAAGGCCCGTCAGATCGTGACACACGTACCGCCAAACCGAAACCAACACCGGCAACATTAATACTACTAATTAGTAATCACTACAAATTAAACTTTGTACCTCGTTTGAGTCACATTTCAGACAAAAGCAATCTGCAACACTTCATCATGAACAACCCTAAAAATATAGTACTCACTGGTAATCTCTCATTATAAGAAAAACAATCATGTTTTACCAATGGAAAAATTTATTATAAATTTAATAAAATTTGTTGCAAAGTGTGATTCTATGATAAATTTATTTTTACAAATCTATTCACATATTTTGTTACTGAGTAGTTCTATTATGAAAATAAAATACGTTATAAAACTAATTTTATGATAGAATTTCAGTCACCAATCAAAAGCTACGCTTATAGTTATAAAATTTGTGACAAACTTATCATGCTAATATAAAATCTTCATGTCCGCCATAAATATCATTACTAATATATATTTTTAATTATTTTTTAAAGTCATTTAATAAATAAAAAATTCATCACACCGTCTTCCATCTCTGATGGAACTCTATTCGTCATAAAATTTTTGTTAGTGAATGGGCATTTTCTTGCGGTGCATTACCCTAATTTTCTTTTAACATTTTGATTGAAGTAGGATTTGGTCATTATTATTGTTGTTGTAATATATAACAATAATTTTATATCTACTTTCAAATTTTTCAACTAAAAAATTATGATAATATTTAATTTTCTTCTACATTACAACAAAAGTTAAATATTTTAAAATATATAGTTCATAAATTGTTTCCTCTTTTTTCTACCGAGGTGTGTGAAATTCTTCAAGACACAACTCTACACGGTGCGTTTGCGAGACTATATTTCATACAACTATACCTCCATATTTGATGATGAGGAATTTGATTATTACAGCCTAACAGTGCGAAATGCTTTTAACGCAAAGAAACTTTTACCTTTTCTTTTTTTCACTCCATACAAAGTTAAATTAGACCATTTGTCAAAGGTACCTGAGGGCATAAGGAGTGTGGCTAAGCTCAGACCTCAGTCAGAACAAACTCTCAGTGGTAGCGTCATCAAAGAGTGAAGCCAAAGGAAATCAGAACGTATATGACCGCATGACACTTGACAGGTTGTGATGGTCCAATAAAGATAGATCGATCCCGCAAATCGTGTAAGAAATGGACATGACTTGAAAGAGGTGCATGGCTTTGTTATTCGAGCTCACCACCAAGCAAAGCAAGCTTAAATCAACAAAAGTGTAACCTAAAGTTTCGGGTGCAAAATAAGTCCAGTCGGTTCATTAATTTTATAAATCAATTTGATTTGAGTTTAACTTAAACTTGAGTTTGAGTTTTTGACGAGTCAAACTCGAGCTCATTCAAGATTGTTTGAAAATTCATGAATCAGTTCATGAGCTTTTTTTTATTTTTAAATATTTTTTATGTATTAATTAAATAATTAATATATATTAATAATTTACTTTTTTTTCTAATTTTAAATATTTATTATATATTAATTAGTATATATATTAATAATTTCCTTTTTAATTTTAAATATTTATTATATATGATTAAATATTTATAATATATTAATAATTTAATACTTTATCGATAATTATAGTATATTATAATTTGAATAATTATAGTAATTATTATAACATATATTATACTTTAATATATATTTATGTATAATTATAATTTAAATTATTTTATTAATTATTATTAAATAATTATAATATATTAATAATTTAATATTTTTATTTAATTTAAAATTTTTTGATAAGCCGGCTTGAACTCGACTCGAGATCAATATTTTGAGCTTGAGCTCGAGCTCGAGCTCAGAAAATTGGACTCGAGCTCAACTTGTTTATACCCCTAACTAAAGTGGACTTGAATTGCCGCATGCCCAACTTAAATTAAAGGGAGACTTGGGCCATCTCCAACCTAGATCTATTTCAGCATTTATTTTTTTACCACATAGCAAGAAAAACATTTAAAAAATTTAGCATATTGAATAGTATTTTCTTTTTTCGACCTAAGATTCTACTTTGTATATTATTTTAATGTGTATAAATGTTATTATAATATGTTTAGACTAATTTATTTTAATTTTTTATATTTATATTTTTATCAATTATGAATTAATTTCAATCTTAAAAAAATATTTAAAAAAGGAAGAAATTAATAATTGGAAAAAATTATTTTGTTAAGCAACTTATCAGAAGGTACATACTTGAAGCCTAAAGAAAAAAGAACAACACAAATAAATTTATGAATTTGTACAATTTAGTTATCAGGATTTGATAATATAAATCTTGCTTATAAAAAATAACCAATAAGTCAAAAAAATATAATTTTACACTTAAAATTTTGAAATATTTGAAATAATTTTTTTTGAAATATATGAAATAAAAATATATGTAAAATTAATACGTAAATTGATATAATTAAAAACTCTTTAAAATTTACATGATTAATAAAAATTAATATAAAAATGCATAATTAATATAGAAATTAATGTAAAAATTAAATGTACTTTTAAATTAATACATAAATTAATATAATTTTTTTAAATACTTTACATTAAATAAAAATAAATAAAATAAAATAAAAAATATAATTTTACACTTAAATTTAAAATATAAGAAATAATTGTTTTTGAAATATATGAAATAAAATATATAATCTTTTATATAAATATATAAAAATTAAAATTTACTTATAAATTAATACATAAATTAATATAACTTTTTAAAATTCTTTACATTAATTAAAATAAATTAAACAAAAGAAAAAATAAAAAAGTAAAATAAGAAATGAAACCTTTAGTCAAGGTTCCGTATTGACCAAAGGTTTCAAATTTGGGACTAAAATAGCACTTGGGTTGAAGCTATTTTGGGTGCCAATTCCACAAATAGCACCCCAAATGGAACCGCATTCGAGATGCTCTTAGGATTCCTTGTCTCGCTTTTTCCTACCTTTGATATGAGTTTGAAAGATCTTTCTTTATTTTAAGGGTTTGGAGTCTAATCAATAATGTTGGGGTTGTAAAAACACATTCAATTCAAAATAAGAATTAAATTTTGGAAATATGAAAAATAATTAGAATGGTTAGGATGGGTTCAATGACGATATTTCAACACTTAAATGAGTAAAATAGTCAAGATAAAAAGCTGCAAATAGATTAAAATCTTACTTATAAATTAGTGAATGAAATATTTTCAGAAATGAATTATTTGACAGTTGAAATTATGTTGCTATTTAATTTGTAATGCTCGGGTAATATTAATTCAAAGGGGTAGGATTGGCCAATAATGAGGTCAATTCAACTTAATTCAATCTGAATGAATTGATTTATGTAAAAACACATGAATTATAAAGTGATGGATCATTTTATCTAAGTTTAAGAATAAAATTATCAATTGTAATTATTCTTGTATTTGTTGAGCAAGCATGTAATTACTAATAGGGAGATACCATAGAGAGACAAGTAAAATTAATGCAATATGAGCTAAAATTACATAACAATTATCTCTCTCTCTCTCTCTCTCTCTCTCTCTCTCTATATATATATATATATATATATGAAATGTTGTTTGAATGTTTTTGTTTAAAATAAAATGATTGTGTAGGGTTGAAAATAAATTATATTTTAATATTGTTGTATTTTTGTATTATAAATCGTTCAACTGATAGTAGGAGAAAATAAAATGTGACAATGAAAAGAGAGTGCAAGAGTGTATTTGGAAAAATGTGTTGAAAATGAAAATATTTTTGAAAATAAAGAAAAAGTTAATAATTTTTTATTTTCATTTTTAGAAAAAAAATAAAAAGAAAAATTTTGAAAACGAAACCAAAAGGGCGCTAAAGGTTTGATCTGAAAAGTGTAACAAGCAAATTATTTGTTTTTCCTAAAAAATGTATCAGAGTGAATGGACCCCAATGCCTTGTTATATTACAATAGGAAAATTCCTTTCTCAGGGTGGTCTGTACATTATAGCAGACGAGAGGTGTAAGGGAAATTTACGTCGTCCAGACATCATTTTGTATCTAGCTATAAACTTTACGCGTACAGCATATCAGTTTGCTTGTTTTTTTGTTTATTCCTTTTTAATAAAGATTTTAAGGATATAAGCTAAGTTAGGCTAACTTTAAGGCAAAGAGCACGGGTAGACATGTTGCATCCCAAACTTTTAATTAAATTTGAAATTTGCAATTTTCCCAGATCTTTGAAGACCAATTTCAAATTTCAAACAACATTGTACCCTGTACGTTGAATGCAATTTCATGCGGCTGCACGAAAAAACTGGCCAGTTGCCGGTTTCCGCATTTTGGGAAATGTGCCGCTAAATTTATTGGTAGATTCTGCAAAATACATGCAGTGAAAAAAATAAATATTAAGCATATTAAATATTTTTTTGTTGAAACAATTAATTTAAAGTCAAATACAATTGAAATACATACATTAAGTTGAATATAGTATAAAATAAAATAGAAGATTTAAAATGAAAGAAAAGAGGGAGAACATATATATGAACAAAAGTATGAAATTGAAATTAACCATTTTAAATAATTTGGAAATCTACATGGCTATATCTAGAATTGTTTTGTGAGAATGAAATGCATTTCAAAAACATTAAAATTTCTTTTTCAAAAAAATATAATTTTTTAAAAATATTATTAAAATATTGCAATCATTTCAAATAATTAAATCAATCAAAATAAGATGTGTAACTTCCTTGTTAGGAAAGAAGACCTAATCTAAGGTGCTGGTCATTCAAACCTTGCGCATAATCTCAAAAGATGACGATGGAGCCAAATCAAAATGATAAAACTCAAAGCACACAGATAATTACATTCGAGAAGATAACGTCAAGTTTTCATAACCATTACATAAAATACCCAAAAGTCTAACCAAAAGAGTTAGGTGCAACCCTAGTCAAGTCCATATATACATACATAAGCACCTAGTCCATTATAAACTATATACACCAATCACTCAAGCAAGCTTTGAGCCCACTATCCTCCATCAAATCCTATTTGGGAAGGAAATAAGAAACCATAGGGGAGGTAAGTACTAAGGACTTAGTGAGGGAATACTAGAGGGGGATAAAGGGGAAGTAGATTACATAGTTCTAGTTAAATCAATGCTCAATAGAGATGGAAAATGAAAAGGATAAAGTTTGAAAGCAATAAACCAAGAATTGGCCGAATAGAGACTCAAACAAATAGGACACATAATAATTAAGGTGCGACGTATCAAAATATGTTTTAACAAAAACCATTTTCAAAACATAGCTCACTATTGGCAAAATCCAATCTTATTGCTCCCAAACAAAACATAGACATAATAGAAACCAGTTATAACATAAAACCTTCCTTATTTCTCCATCTGCTCAAGCACTTAGCTTGGCGTGAAATAACTAACATATGGCATGGTCGGCCACATGCTGGATCCTGCCACTCGCAGATAGCTATCTCCAACTACTTGGGAGTTAGAATCATGAGTGGGCACTAGTCGAAAGACTAGTCATTATTGGTCCATTCTGCTTGGTCGCCTTTCCAGACTTAGTCTTGGGCCCAACTTTCCATGGTGTCCCAATAGGTAACAAACTTTCTAAGAGCGTCTCTAAGGGTAACATAACATAATACCAATAATAAAGAAAACATAATTCAAAATAACTAATAAGAGACATACTACTAAATTGAACGAAATGGAATAATTCATAAAACACATAGGTCGGCTAGACTGTAAGAACAACATGTAAAATGGTACAACAAAAAGCATGAAGTAGAGTTGATTGGCAAAACTAAAATATCAATACATACAAGGGCAGCCTACAAGGACATAGGGTACAAGCGACATGAAATTGATGGTTTAAAAAGGAAGTTCTGGGCACTAGAACTAGGGGTGGGCAATGGGTTCGGGTTTAGGGGTACCCAACCCGACCAAATCAGGGATTTTCCGTTCGGGTTAGGTTTTTTAGCCCCCAAACCCGAATGTGTATTTATAAAGGTACCCAAAAATTTGGGGGTTGGGTACGAGTATTGACTTAGGGTACCCAATCAAGAATCAAGTACCCTCATTTTATTTTTTAAAAAAATTATATTATTAAGTATTTATACATTTAATGATGAAGTGTTCTAGGCCATTATTTAAGATTTCAGGTTTTTGAATGAATTTGGACTCATTTTAGTAGCCTAAGCAAAAGTTAAATTGGAGGAAAAACTCAAATAACTAACTAATAATAGGCTAGTAGCCCATTCAATGGGGGTTTTAGGGTACCCGAGGGGGTACGCCCATCAAATGAGAGTTGGGAGTTGGGACTTGGGTATCAAAAAATGATACTCAAGCCCCGGGGTACCCATACTATGGGTACCCCCAACTGGGGTACCTGGCCCCCACCTATCCCTAACCAGAATGATCATAATCAAGTATAAGAACAAGGAGTTTCACAAATGGAAATAACTCATTTTCCAAAAGAAAGATTTGTCATAACGTCACCTTATGCCCCAACAGCAATGTGATCAAAATCCTGCTGCCCTTGCCCCGAAGAACTAGGTTTCTCGTCACCTATTTAAATGGAACATATATAACAATAACTAAACTACTATAAAATTGAGTGTTTTCTTAATTACGAGGAGTAACATATTTTTAGTTCATTAAACATGCTACTATCATTAACTAGTGTCTTTGAAGGTATAGTAGTGTTGATCACTAGTCACTTTTTAAATTAATAATCCAAGCCCATGCTAACAATTCAGCCAAATTACTAGAATTTGTCACATCTCTTTTTAATAATTAACTTATGCAATGTCAAACAAAATTAGGCCTATAATTACACTGATTAATTTAATTGATGAAAATCTAATCTTACTAAACAACTTGGGCCCACAATCATAATACATAAAGTTACATGAATTAGCTTAATTAATCAATGGTTAAGTTTTGTTTTAACAAATTCGTGTCCACCTAGCACTATATACAACTGTGTAACCAATGTCTTCGCTTAAATTCATATTTCTTCCCAATCATACCAAGGTACATAGAAATATTTGACAACAAAACATCCAACTTAAATAGTTAGCGAATTTAATTTTCAATCAAATTTTTACCAAAAGATCAGTTTTGAAGCCTAGTTACTATCGAAGACCACCTTGCATGTGTTCAAAACAATAAGGGAAAAATTTTGTCTCAAGTCTGCTGTGCGGCGCTGCCAGAATTGAGCTTCATCCCACCACTTGATGTGCCTCATCATGTACTTTAAAACCCCCCAATCAGTCACCGAATCGTCGCTCAATTGGCTGGAAAATGAAATTGCTCGCCTTAACACTACTGTGCGCCATTGCTATGATTCCTTCTTCGTTGGTGGTTAGTTCACGAAATTGAGGCCACCAACTTGTTCTTTGAGTTGGACCCATCAAACCCCACTTGTGGTCTGCCACCAAAAGTCCCCAGAACCACCGTGTCTGTCGTCCTTCGTTGTGACAAGCTTTCTTCCTCAAATTTTGGCCGCTTTGCCAGCCATTTCTGTAAGTTCTCGGCATTGTTGCATTCTTTGAGTTGAGAGGAACATAATGCCAGCGTCGGAGTGAAATCGCCGATGGAGTGGGGAGAATGTTGCATGCAAAAATTTGATAGGTTAAGGAGCGAAGGGTTTGCTATTTATAGGCCAACTTCCAAAAATATCAAATTGACCCCGAACTTTTTGCTAGTGCCTCCATTTAACACCTTTGACCCATTTTTAATTACAAATTGACCTAAGAATTTTTAAATTTGTTTCAATTGGGTACTTTTGGATAAATTTATTAGTCCCCCAAGTTCTTTTAATTACACAAAACCCCCCAATCTTTTCCAAAACGTCATATTTTAGTCCTTTTTTTGAAAATTTTCTATTATATATATATATATATATATATATATATTTTATTAAATCTTAGCATTCCTATTCGGAAATTTTTGGGGTGTTGCAAGATAATTTTAAAGACTACGAAGAGAGCAAAAACAGAGATGTATACATATGAACATATGAAATTGAGATGAGTTAAATTGAAGAATTTGGAAATCTAGCTATATAGTTAAATTTATAATTCTCCTGCACAAATGAAATTCTAAAGATATCGCCCGGACCCCTTTTTATTTTTCTTCTTCTTCCTTTATTATTATTATTATTATTATTATTATTATTATTTATTAATTTGTTTTTTTCGGCCTCTTCTTCCTTTTTTAATAGCGAGACCAGGCCCCCTTATATGTGGTCTAGACTAAGGCGAGCCGGGCCCAAGCCAGTCTAGCAGACGGGCCAATTCGATTACTAATATATATGTATATATATATATAAGTATAAATAAATGAATATATATCATTGCACAAAATATTTTTGCTATTTTCAAGTCATAAATTTTAATATTGTAATATATTTTCAAAATTTGTATGTTTTTAAAACATTTATAGATTTAATATTTATCTCACTCTTATAAATTAAAATTTAACATTATTGTATGTTTTCATAACACTTCTATTTTTTAACACGTAGATTTATATTGTCTACAATAATAGCTTTGCAAAATATCACCTCACTTTGTGGTGATGGATTTGGCATGGACTCCATACATGTAATTAAGTTAAAAAAAATTAATTATATAGAAATGAATATGGCCAAAATCTTTAAATGAAATTGCTTGTCATGAGGAAGTACAAAGATTGAATAACTTTGGAAATTAAATAAAGGAGTACTGCTCCATTACTTTAATTAATAGCTTTCAAATGAGGGCTTGCGGTGGATATGCATTTCCAAGCCATTCTTCATCAACTTCAAATTTAAGTAAAATGATCTTCACCTTGCTTTCATACTGTTAGTCTAGTCAATCCTTCTATAAATTACAAAATTTGCTGAATTCAATTTTAAATGAGTTTTTGTGTTTGTTAAAGTGTGTTTGCCTGCAATAAAAATGCTCTTGAATATCACTGATGATCAGGGATAGATTCAGAAATTAGAGTGCGGGGGTGGGGGGAGCAAAATTTATAAGACATAAAAGTTTGTATTTAATTTTTATAATTTGTAAATTTAAAATATGCATCTTTATCGAAGTTGAGTGCAACGCTCTTTTATATCATAAAATTTATCAATAATTGAACCAATCTCAAAATTTTTAATAATATTTTTCTCAATATAAGTAGCTAAATAATTGGATATTAAGTTATTTTTCATCTTATTCCGAAAACGTGTTCTTAAAAATATTAATAACAGAAAAAGTTCTCCCGATTATAGCTATTGTAACATAAAGAAAATTTAAAAAAAAAAATTAAGTATTCATTTTTATTTATTTCTTTATCTCAATCTATCAAAGTCCAACCGATATATTTTAAATGTTTTGCAAGTACCTTAAGATTTAGGCCATTAAACTCATCTAATGTTTCTCAAACAAATAAAATAGGAATATGCCAATAGGCAAACTTAATATTCCTCATTTCATTATTTGACGGTAAATATAGGTGCAAAATTTGTTTTGATTAAAAAAAACAAAAAAGGTAAAGATTTCATTATTTGATTTTAATTTTTATCTTTAATTAAAAATAAATTAAATTTAATTCAATAAATTTGGATAATTAATTTTTTATTTGAAGCCATAATAAAAGTTAAATTTTAAAAATTAATGATTGAAAACTAAAATTTCTTCTCATAAATAAATAATTAAAATTGATTATTACTAAAATGTAATGTCTATATATAAGAGTGTATTGTACTAAACTTGGGGGGGCAATGGCCCCTACTTGCCCCCTAAATCCATCCTTGTTGACGACACTTGAGATGAAGGTATGTCCTGAGAAATATGTGAAATAAATTAATAAACTTTGGTGTTGTTCGTCCACCACTACAAACTTTCAATCGTAATCATCCTCACAAGTCACAAGTCACAAGTCACATGTGTGCTTGTACAAGTAAGAATGTCATCTCCACGCTACCTTTAGAATTCGAGTTGGATTGTTTTTTAGATTTCAAATGCTTTAATGATGCGAATACTATCCGAAACTATAGATGTCTCTTGCAAACTGACTAATAATACTGCATAATTTTTCTTAAAATATCTACAATTTTTCTCCCAGACAAAATTCATTATTCTGAATAAATTCATCATTATAACACACATTCCTAACTTACATCTAAATCCTAAAACACATGTAATAACTACGATATGTAAGGTATTTTTTTCATACCATTTTAGAAACTTCTTTCCTTTGCCAAAATTACTTCACTTAAATTTTTACCATCTCTTTGTGAACAGAGTCATTAAGTCTATTTAAATTATTCTGTTGTGGTTGAAATTTGTCTCTCGAGATCCTGAAAATTCAGAGTTTGATAATGGATGTTGTGGGTCTCTATTTTTATAAACATGCTTGTTTAGAGAAATTAACTCGAATTGTAAAATTGATTGGATGATTTCTTAATCATTAATGATGATATTTATAATGTAGGATTCAATGTGGCGTTGGCGTTACCATATGCGGTGATCCATTTTAATATTGTGCGTTGGGTCTGTAATAATTTTACTAATTGTCTTTAAGGTATATCATTACCATATCATATAGCCAATTCGCGCATTACCCAACAACTACATAGCTGTTGCCTGTTGGGCCCCAATTAATTTTTACTTTCTTTTTTAATCTTTTTTCTTTTGAAATAAGTGGATTGGATATGGAACTAAACAGTTGGATCTGTTAAAGATCTAAATTCGAATTTTAATATTTTTTTATTAAATTAATATTCTTATATATAATATTAATAAAAAATTTAGAATAAAATCTATATATTATATTGACCTAATATCTATATTAATATTTATATTATACTATTAATATTGAGTTTTTAACCTAAAAAATAAGAGGAATGTTGATAAAATGTCAAATATAATAACATATAATAGTTTATTTGTGTATTAATATAATGCGAAATAGGAATTTAGTATTCAAATATTTAATTTTTGGCCTAACATATAATAAAAAGTTTTTAAAAATTCAAATATAACATAAATTTACTTTATAAATTCAATTTTTTTATAAATTTCAAAAGGAAAAAAGAAAAAAAAATCTGGTCGGATTTTTTAATTAGATTTGATATCCATCAGATTCAAATCTGGTACTGCCTAACAAAGTTTTGTAGGATTTCATGTCGTATTCGAATATAAATTTTGATAATTGAATTTAAATTCAAATATGGTTGATCTGAATTCGACTCATTGACGGCCCTAATCCTTATGAAATTCATTATTGGAAAATAAAGATCATTTTTGCAAAATCTAATTTTTCTTCTCTAATATTATAATAAGATTTTAATTCTTTCAAATCATCACATTACTTAAAATAACATGTTTATATATTCTTATTACTTTTTTAATATAATTATATTTTCAGAAAAATAAGATATAATAATATGAAAATTAAATGTAGCCCTGTTGGTCATGTAAAACTTGTATGAAAAAAATATTAATAAAGAAAATAAGGAATCCTCAATTTCGGAAACATAGCAAGTTGGCTTTGGGATCCAGAAGTAAGGTTTATTGAAATCATGTCTAGAAAATAATATAAGAAACATTCAACAGGTTGTTTGGTTATGTTTTGGAGGGATGAGATCTTTCCTCTAAAATATTGCCAATTATGAATTTATTTTTCCCCCCTAAAATATTTCTAAAATATCTTTCATATTTTTAATTAATTTACTGAAAAAATCTTCAATCATCATCCCCAACATCATTATTTAATCAATTAGTACAATAATATTTTTAAAAAATAATCATATTTATATACATACATATTTTAAATTATTATATATATAGATAGATTGATATTTAATTATAATTACTCCACATTAATCAGACAGAAAATAATTAATTTGACATAGATAGTAAAAAAAAATATTAATTTTCAAAATATAAATAAACATACAAATTCCTCAATCCCCATTCTCAAAATTCATTTTCTCAAAACATACCATCCAAAACACCACATAACATATTCAAATATTTCTTTAATGTCGCACTAGTAAGTTTTAAGAAATATTGAGAAATTTTAATCTAAAAACTGTAGCGTAGCACTTGTGTTGGTATACATGTGAGAATATATAGCAATACTGCAAACACAAACTGATCTTCACTCGTGTTAATGTTATGGCAATATGGACTGTATCCTGATGTTACCTAGTGAGGAAGTATGAATGACCGATCCATCTGCACTGTCTCATCAGCTGGATGTGATATCATCTGTTATGTCTTGAATTGATGATATATCAAACTACATCCATGCCTGATCCGAAAATTCGCCAATTCAACTGTTAGCAAGGATTGGATTGAACTGAACGGAGATTGTTGGAAGTAAATTGTCCTCTCGAGTTGCGCTTACTTCGAGAGGTAGAATGGACTGAGTGTATGGTATATGGTACCCATGCCCAAATCAAAGATGCAATTATTTTGATCTGAATCATATGATGTTTACTTTTTAAATGATTATTTGATTACTGTCAAAAAATTTTATATTGCATTCTTTTCTGATAAATTAAGCTCAAGGACGGATTCAACACTAAAATCGTGTGGAGGGAAAACTTATAAAACATAAAAGTTCAAGTACAAATTTTATAATTTATAAATTCAAAATATATGTTGACGTTGAAGTTAAGCATGCTGTCTTTTTATGTCATAAAATTCACAAATGATTGAATCAACGTTAAAGTTTTTTAGTAATATTTTTCTCAATATAAGCAACTAATAATCAGCTAAAGATCATCTTCCATTTATTCATGAGCCTATTTTTGACAATATTCATAACAAAAAAAGTTCTCTCACTTGTAGCTATTAAAACAAGAAGAACCAATAACACGTAAAGTAAATGATCGATTAAATGATAAGTTTTCAGTTTTTCTATTCTCACTTATTTGCTACTCAAATATATACAGAAATAATAATATTTAAATATATATTTAATTATATATTAACGGATTGTAAATTTTATTCTTTCATGAAACCCAAAGGCACACATAATTTTGGATTTTTTTTAATTCAATGATATAATAAGTCAGTAACATAAATTTTATGATGCATATAAATAAACACTCAAAATATATTATAAAACTAAAGATGAAGATAATAATATATATTATTTAAGTAATTAAAAGAGATAAATACATGTTAAAGACAAATAAAAATCGAAAAAGCTTTTTCTTTTTTCTTAAATATTCATTTGTCTGTCTTTTTGTCTCATTATCTATGAAGTCAAAGATTTTAATTGTTTTGTGAGTTTTTATAAAGTTGTAAAGATTTTCTTTGGCTAGATCCTTATAAATATGTTTTCAATCAAATAAAATAGATGTGTCCTAATGGACCTGACCTAATTATAAATTATTTGATTGTAAATATGGGATTGAAAATTTATTTTAAACTTTCACAAAATTAAAATAGGCAAACAATTTAATATATACACAAAACATTATTACAAAAATTAAAAAGTATATATGAAAATTTGGGGGGATTATTACTAAAATTTCAAGAATATATGGAAATATTACAAAAATTATAAAATATATAAAAAATGTTCCCAGATCCGTCATTGTAAGGGCTAGTTTGGTTCATAGTATAATTCACGATAAGCTTATTTTATTAAGCCCAATCACATATTTGGATTGTGTGTTTTGAAATCCACCAGCCCATTTATAATCCATTAGCTCGTAAGTATAAATTTATTTTGCATAATTATTAAATCCTGTGCACACCTCCAGAAAAATTATCCCACATGCTAAGTCATGTGCCTTATATTGCAAAATGTCTTTATTTGCAAATCAAACACTAAATTTTTTTTCCCAATGAGATTAAGATAATTTTTATCATAGTGTAAAAAAAAAAGATAGTTTATATAGCAGACCAAACAATTTCTAAACTATATTGTAATTACTTAAGTTCATATAGCTATCATTTAAAGAATAATCATGAAAATAACCCAAAATTCAACCAAACTAGCCCTAAGTATATATATTTCTTAAAACACCTTATCATTACTTTTCTTTGTTATTTTTCTTTTTCTTGTATTTTTACAATTTTTTTTGGCATATATTCTTTTGATTCTTCTCGGTTTTTTCTTTTTCTCAAAAATAATTGTACATATGTAATTTATATATGCATAAAATAAAAATGAATGCTTCAATGTTACCATTTGATTAATGAAAGTTTCACGAATACCATATTGAATCGAAGCTCCCTTATAAACCTTGAAATGTACATGGACTCCAAACCTTTTGATTTGAACATCTCCTAAGTATGAACTCTACAACCTTTATCTTTAGACAACTTCCTTAATCCCTCCTCTTCTCGTGGGGTTACTATCAAAGTTTCCACAATCTTACACATCTCCACAATCTTACACACCTTAAACCCTTGAGATAATTTGGTGATACTCCAAGAAGGATTGATAAAGAAGAACTATGAATATTGAGAGAGTGTGAAGAGTGAATACTCAAGTTGTGTGTTTCAAACTCTTAGAAAGAATGTCTATTTATAAACAAGTCTTCCAGAAATCTAATCCAACTAAAAGTATGATATTCCACATAAGGGAGAGTTATCTTTCTATATATGGATGAGTCTTATCTATCCATATCTCTTCACAAGGAAGAGTCCAACAAAAATTACAATTTCTTCTAGATGTAGATAAGATTTATGCAAATATAGATGTCTATAAGTCATTGAGTTCGTAATTCAACCCACTTTATAACATCTCATACTAATACACATTTGACTCGATCTTCTTGTGCATCATACTCTTAACATTTCTCAATTTCACATCTTTTCTTTCATACAGAGAACAAGGTGTGCAACAAGCAAGAAGGAAACAAGTAAGGAGAGTTATATTAAGCCATCACTAAACTA
>JACGDI010003566.1:325500-340160 GCA_014898725.1 Jacaranda copaia | reverse complement strand
CGGTGGTGGTGATGAAGAATACTTGTAGGGCTGCCATCCCCAAGGTGGGAAGTCAGCACTTACACTTGCAGCAAGTGTGGAGAAGAGAGCTAGCAGAACCCACAGCTGGGGTTCTATGTAGCTCGCCATGGCTACTATTAAGCAAAGATTGGATAATGTGAGTTTCAATGTTCAATCACCAGCTAGCCCTTTGTTTTTCTCTTCTGCCTGCATTCTAAGGACTTATATAGCAATTTTCTCTCACCAAATATTGAACTAGTCTACAATAATTTGTCTAAACACACATTCTTTTATTCTATAATTCATATGGTTTGGTAATTGCTTGTGTGGGTTGGAGACAAGAACTAGTCAGTTTATTAAGAGCAGTTAGTTTTCCTTATATTCAACGCTGGAGATAGCTTGCACTTTATTTTATAAATGTTTTTCTTACACAAGTATCTGGACCAGATTTCTCAGCATGACTAGTTCCTAATCTGATTGATATTTGTTAATTTAAGTTCAAAACTAATCGAAAACGAAATTAAGGTAGAATAAGGGTGGAAGAATCTTCTTCTGATATGAGAAGCAAGACTTTAATCTCTAAAGACTTGCACAAAGTTTATAGTTGCTATCAGGCAATATAAGAGATTATGAGAGTTTGTTCAGTAATCAACATCACCTTAGGGTAGATTGCTTGTTTTGACTTGGTAAGGTTGTTTGAATGTTTGGTGCATATTATATTACTGTATTATGAAAACAAAAACTACATTAAATACTGTCGTACAAAGTATACATATTTTCTGCAGTCATCATCCAATACTCAGCTCTAGAAGTTGTTGAATTTGTCCTATTTTTTACTATTTGCAGCGTAATTTGTCCCATGATACATTATTGTATGGGAGCCGATTTGATTTAGATAAGGTAATATAATCAAGCATTATAGATTGAAAAATCAACCCTAGTTCTAAGGTCGATTTCTATGAGAATATGTTGAAATAAAAATATCAACAATTAATGACCAGCCATCAATGTATTATTGACAAATTTGTAATTGATTAGTGATCAAATTCACCTTGTAACTAACTAGTGGAACAAAATACCAATTTCGTGACCATGAAATGAAAGATCAATTTAGTGATCAATTACTGACCGATTAGTAGTTAAAAAATATGTGATGATGGATGACAACATATGACAATGTCATACAATCTCCTTCCAGATACAATGCCAAATGCTTCCGAAGACCGCAAGAACCAAGGCCTCATCATCAACATCCCCCGTTCACATAAATTTTAGGAGAAATTATAGATTAAAATGATCAAAATGTTACCCGATTTCAAGAATGTTTGCATGTGTTTTTCACTTACAATGATTCACAGAACAAAATAGCTAGTGAAAGAAAGAAAGGGGCAACAGATTCGCAAGAAGAGCAATCTAAACTGGATGAACTTCAAAACTGCAAACCCT
The DNA here is from genome assembly GCA_014898725.1 of Jacaranda copaia. Lineage (NCBI taxonomy): Eukaryota > Viridiplantae > Streptophyta > Magnoliopsida > Lamiales > Bignoniaceae > Jacaranda > Jacaranda copaia. The sequence continues at coordinate 338,714 of JACGDI010003566.1, read as the reverse complement.
GCTCCCGAGCGGCATCAGCAAGGGCCTCAATCCGCCCATGGTAGGGGTAACCACCTCGGTCGAAGGCCACCTTTGTTATTCCTTTTCCAAGACAAGATTTTGCAATAACTTCACCCACTCTTTTGGCAACATCCTGTCACAAAAAAAGCTTTAGTATTCCCTTGGAGAAAAATATGATATTGGTCCGCCAACAATGTCCTAACAAGGGACAATAAGAAACCAAGGGAAAAATGAAGCCCACTTTTCTCCATTTCATTTCAAGAGAGAAAATGCTGAAGGCCATCATTGGAACACTGCATCAATAACCCAAGTATTACAACATTAAAAAACTGAAGAGTGTTTTCTGTTGCTTCATATGAAGGTTCAATGATCTATATATACCTTTGGCTAGAAAATGCATCTTTGTCTCAATTAGCTTACCGTATGCCCTTCCATATGGATTGTCTTCCAACAATCTAGGCTTGTCAATGGATAGGGTATTGCACTACCCAAGTCCATGACAATAGTATAATACTGATACCTAATAAATAGACATAAGACCCGGACCCTACCCCAACCCATTAAGAAAAATGGAATGGGCAAGGGTAGGGTCTACACTCATAAAATATCCAAATACCCAATACTCGATATCAAATATTCATGTTTCAACTCCCTCCTTTCCAACTTTAATATTTTTTACTCATAAAACTTTATTTAGTTATCATTTTTGTCAAACCTAAATCCAAAAATATATTAAAAATAATTTAACGAGCGTAATTATGTTTATATGCAAAATTTATCCACATATCCTATACCTCGAAATTACCCATTTTTTAAATACTCAAATTTAACTAGTGAACCCAAATTACTTATATCAAAATTAAATTTATACTAATAATCATAGCATACTCGAAGAGCATGTTTGGATGTATGGGTTGGACTTGATAGATTATATTATCAGGTCCCATCAAATGTTTGGTTTTGAAGAAATAAGCCCTTGATGGATAAAGGGCTCGGCATATAATACACAAATCAATTGATAAATAATCTCCACAATTTGGTTTAGATTATGTAATCATTTATCACGTTTGTAAAAAAATAACTAATTATTTGACAATTATAACTATGAAACTCATAAAATTTGACAATATTGCATGGCCTAATTATTTAGTTCTTGTATCTATATAAGGGATTGATAAAATAAATACACATTTAAAATATGCAATCCTAATCACTAAACATAGTATTATATTATCTTCAATAGTCTAATCCTATCATATCATTATAATTTTATTAATCCTATCTATATATCCAAACGTTCCAGAAGTGCATACTTAAATTTTTAACATATACAAAAAGAAAAACTTAAAATTATTTGATTATTTAATTTAATAAAATTATCTAGTATGCTATGTCCGTATTAAATAACCCAATTTTATAGCAATTAATTAGAAATTATTATATTAATATGGTATTTATTAATTAAAAAAATCCAGTGATCAAATTTTAATAAATGTACACTTTGTTATATAAGCAAAGTGTTAGTAATTTATTCAATTATTATGCTACAAAAGGCCTACAAACGGGCTTTTATTGTCACTAACTAGTTGAATTTGTTTAAATCATACAAAATAAATACATTAAATCAAGATTTGTTTACTAGCACATATTAATTTACCCAATAATTAATTTTTAATAGATTTGCAAAATTAATTTAATAATAGATACATTAAATTATTCAATCAATGTATTAAATTACATTTTGTGGCAAATACATTAATAAAACAATCCAAATAAAATAAGGCCTTTTCCTTTTTTATTTATATTTAAAAATATTTAATAAATGTAATAGCATAAATTTTTTCTAGTATTTACATATATTTAATTGAATATATTACATGAAACAATAATATTTCAAAAAACTGAAAAGAATAAAGTTAAAGAAAGAAAAAATAATATCTTAGAGGAAAAATAGGGAGGAAAAAACATAGTATGGGGAAGAGAGAAAAAAGTGATACATACTCTTGTGGTTCTTATTTGTTTAATATACCAAAAATTAAATATATAAATTAACTAAATTAAAAATTAAATGACTAAAATTAAGTGTATACTCTATTTTAATTTAAAAAAATCAAGTTAATTTTTTTAAATATGCCTAAAAAATTAGCCAATATTAATAAATTATTCTAGCATTCAAATATTAGGTAGATTTAGCATTTTGGTTGACAATAAGAAAATTTGAAAAAGATGAAAAAATCAGTCAGGGCAAAACACAATTAAAAAATTTGGTCTAATAAACTAGACCCAACCATAGATCCAATGGGTCTTGGGTTTGATAGGGTTAGGTCTAGTTTATGGTCTATTATTTGGGTATTTTAGGGTATGAGTCTAATTGACTTTATAGGTTAAATAAAATAGGGTAAATATAGGGTCTAATTATTTGGATATACTAGGGTATGGGCTTGAGTAGGGCAATATCCTACCCATCGACAAGCCTACAACAATCTATACTTCATCCAATTTTATTCACTGTAGCAATTATTCCTATGATAAAGAGTTGTGAGCTAACCATTTTTGATAATTTTCAGGGAGCCTTGCATAACCTTTTGGATCTTTTGTGTACAATTTTAAATAATTCAGTAAGAAACATGTTACAAAACCAGCTTGCATCTATAGCCAATTTGGCATATGAGATTTTGGAGAAAACATCATTCAACTTACAATAGTTGGACCAGAGCTGTAGTCAAACTCCTCTGAGATAGGTTTCTGCATGGTAGAGGCTGAAGCAAGAGTATGCATCTTTGAATCATCAATCACTTGAACGTAGATATGCTTGTTAGAGCGAAAAACACATAATCTTGGTCTTTCTGGTGTCCCTTCAACCTGAGAAGACAAGAAATTAACCTCATTTTGGATGATTTAAGAGTCAGTAAGACATGTAACTGAGAAATGTAATGACAAGAAAGAAATATAGTCGGACGACTTGAAACAACAGTGTAATAGGAAAACATGACCTCAACGGACCAAGCTACAATCCCGAACAAGTACTAAACTAAAATATATGGCATTCAGCACTGAATTATATTTTTTATCTTCATTTACTTCCTTATCCAGTTAAAGACAGGTGAATAGAGGTGGCCGGAAGCAAACTTTACTGGAAACCAGTTGTCAGGTATGAGAGTGCACATTCTACTGAACCTACAGTTTGTGGGAAGAACAGAACCAATCAGTGGAGTATCAGTTGTCCCAATAAAACAATGTACTTGAGAAAGACTCTCTTTTGGCCACAATCAACCATTTGGCTTCCTAAACCAACCCAATTTCCTTCCATCAAACAATTCAAAGAAGGTTCTCTTGTTTCCATATCCATTTTGCTACCAAAGATGCTATAAATGGGAACTTTTCGCTTATCATACCCTGTGGACAGCATATACACATTTCATCAGCAACATTGTCCTACCTTGGGGAACAAATTGTTGCTCAAGAAAGTAAAATCAAATGAATCAGCAATTTATAAACAACATAAAAAACCTGTCCTGAAAGTTCAATGTTTCTGCCATAATCACAATTATAAGCCACTACTTACCCAAAACAAAACCTTTTGTAGTATATCGATATCCTGTTTGCCAACTGAAACCAAAGCATTACTTTACACAATCATATAAGCAAAAACTTGGGGTGGAGATACTTTCCACACAATTTCTACTACTGCAATTCATCACAACGTTATACGCAGAATGATATTTACCCGCCTTCCCTTCCCCACAAAAACCTTCTTCCCACAATCTCTTTAATCTTATATACCAAAAAATTTAATTCTTCAAGAGTTTAAACGCAAATGGTCAGGAAAAAGAAAAAATCCCCAAAAACTTGCCTTCTTACGGATGCGAGAATGGCGAGCAATCCTGTCCCTTGTTCGGGTTCTGGACTTGGCTTCAACGACGAAACGCCGAGGGTGGAGGGCCGGCACAGGAACTGAATTGAGGCGGGTTACACCGGAAAGTTGCCGCTGTTGAGTAGTGGCCCACGTGCTCTGAAAAACCGAGAGCGAAATCGAGTTGCAAGACATTGTTCCTGATGGTTCTCGTTTCTTGAGTGGAGGGATAATAAGGAGAGAGATGGAAAAAGAAGGGGAAATTGCAATTTAGCGACTTAAGAATGAGAAAATCTCATATTGTGCTCCATAGAGGAATCGAAGTGGATAAGTGAAGGACGAATACTGCAATTAGAGGTGTAAATGGATAATAAATAGATTGATACAATATTTTCATATTTGTATCTGTTTAATTTTTTGATTATTCGATTATGAATATGAATTTGATAGATATTAAAAAATAATATCTGAATTCGTATTTGTCGGATATCGATCGAAATCGAATATATCTATATTCGATTATAATTATTCAAATGTATTCATATTTTATTAAACTTATCTATATTTGAATTATTTTTTATATTTATATTCGATGATAATTATTTAAATATATATTTACAAATATCTAAATACGTAAATCTGTAAACCTATAACAATTATATATTTTAATTAATAGAAGGCACAATATAATTTCATTAAAAAGAAAGCAATCAAATAAATAACATAATTTTTAATTAATAATTGATTTATAATTGATTATTAGTCCTTATTAATAATAATGTCATTTAAGTATATTAATTATAAAGTCAACCAACAACAATAGTGTTAATTACCTTTATTCTTCAATTTTTTTTCTCTATGTTACAATAATTATTTAAATTTATTCTTTTTTCTTATCAATTCTTCAATTATAATTTATATATATACATGTATGGACTATGAGATTTTATTAAAAAAATATAAATAATATATTATTTAATAAATATATATTTAAAGTGAATATTAAACCAATTGGATATGCATTTATTATATTTGTATCCATTTATAATTTGATATCTATTAATTGAATATGCATAATATCCGCTTTAAATAAATGCGAATAAATTTTGTATAAATAAATACATATACAAACGATAAATAAATTTTCGAATATCCATTTACTGCCCTAACTACAACCACAAACAAAAGCTTTGTTCTCCTAATGTTTTCCAAAATATTTTTCAACTTTGAGAATAAATACAAAATATGTACACTCATTTTTATTCCAAAATACAATATTTTTATACCCAAGAAAAAACCCTCACATTCATTTACAAACACCCTAATCCTACCCTGACGCACCTACGCACCCCTATCTCCCACACCTCTTCTCTGTCCCTCAATCTCTCCATCAGCTCATTGCTCCCATTCCATTCTTTGGTTTTTTTTTTTTTTTTTTTTTTTTTTCAAATTTCCTCCAACAAAAGGCAGCAAAATCACACATATGTCGGCAATTGAATGTTCTCTTACGTTGTCCATCATTTTTTACGCATGGATGCACATCTCTCCTCTCCCCCTGACTCTCTATTTGCTCGCGTCTCTCATTCCATTCTAAATTTTAGTTGAAAAATTTCTCCAAAAAAAGGCACCAACTTCAAACCCTCCTTGACAAGAAGCTATTCTGGTTTGTTGTCGATCATTTTATAATCATGGATGCAGGTATTGGGTTACCCAAAAACATCACGGAACTGCAATTTGGTCAAAATTTGTTCTACATTTTGGGAAAAAAATTTGATTACTGCTTTCTTGGGTTGTTCATCTTATGCCATAATCTGTCGACTGTTGTTGTTAATTGCAAGTTTAGGCCAAATTTAGTGTTTAGCCATATTTATGTGAAAAATTTTCTTACCTGATTACTTTTTCCTTTTTGGTAATCTTCACAATTATTGCCTGTTCTTGTGTATGTGAGCCAATAAGCCTAGGTCATTTGTCACGATTCCTTCAGGTCGAATTATTTTAGTTGTTTTGATAAGTTTTTGAAGCATTTGTTCCACAACGTGGGTACAAGGTGTTTTGGCGTATGTGCTTTATTTGATTCTTAGTCTGAAATTGTTTGAATTTGTGTTGTTATCTTAGAAATTGACTTACTTGCATATCCTTTGTTATGGTTTTCTAATTTTGAAATTCAAAGTATGCTACTTTGATTTGGCTTCTCGTTTGCTATTGCTATGTTGTTTATCAATAAATTTATGGAGTAATTCCATTTCGTTTAGGTTTGAAGATCAATTTATAGGTGTAATTTGCAAATATTTACTTGTGTATATGAGGACAACAATTTCAATTACTAGTGGAACACTTCTGTAGCTTCTCTATTGTACTTGGTATTAGCCCATATTTTTACTGTAACTTACTGTGTGATGGTATCTGAATTCTGCTTTAGTAGCTTTCCCTTTTTTCACATGGTCTTCAATAAAGTAATGCTAACTAAGGCAATTTGTTTTGTTTTCTTTACATAAGATTGACAAAGGGATTGTTATATCATATCCATACTATTTCTAGAATAGAAATTGCATTGTTAGTAGCTGTATTTCCTTTGGATGTTCATGCCAATTTGCACTATATATACATCCATTCTATCATACCCAAACTCACCTTCTTCCAATAGCACACAACAGACATCACAAGCACTATCATACCTCCCTTACACTACACACATTTGCACAACGGTAAGCTAGACATCATCTAGCTATGGTGACAATGTGGGAGATGGTTAGGGGAGATTTGCAGGATATACTATCTTCTGGTTTTAGCTGTACTGTGAGTTTTGTTAACTTGCTCTTTTGTTGGAGTTTGGTTTTTGTAACCTGTAAAAAAAATAATTTTTTGGGCTTCTGGTTTCTTGGTGATTGAATGCTTGTTGATTGCTTCAAATGATTTGCATGGTAACATGTTGAATATATTATTTGGTGGTTTGAAATGTTTCTATTGACACTTAGGTCAATTTATATGCTCTAATATAAACCTTGTTTTGATTTGAATGTTTAAACATGTTGGTACTTCGCTTTATGACATTTACTACATGTCATAATGCTAATGCAAAGGTGCCATGCTTGGGGTTTCTCCACCCCTTGAGCGGAGAAGTAAGTATACCTCCATGGTGACCATTATAAGATCTTCACAAACACCAGTCATTGGTGTTCATTTTTACAATCACAATTTGTGATTTTTGTGACATCTTACTATCATATAACAGAAGGTGAGTGTGAATAAGGGTTGTTCATTGTGTTGTGTTGTTGTAAGCCTGTGTGCTTACTACCATAAATGTCATGCATTTTAGGCTGAGATGGACTTGAGTCCTGAGCATTGAGCATTGAGTCTATCTATTTATCACTCCATATATGTTGTATGTTGAATTTATATTTGGTTAACACCATGGGGGCCATGTCCTACATTTTTAGCACTCTATGTTACGCTTTTTTGGCTGTCCTAATGTAGTGATCTGTTCTTATGCAGCCTTGCATTGCAGAGGTTTTGCAATTTCTAGGGAGTTGCTAGGCTGTTTCTGGTTTCTGGTTCTACATATTCTGGTTTATCCCTAGAGTTGCTATTTCTGTTTCTATTTCTGCATTTCCTGGGGTTATGCATATTCTGGTTTCTCGTTACATTACAGAGGTTCTGCATTTTTTTGGGCTATTTCTTCATACTGAGAATTGGTCTTGTAGTTAGTCATGCATTTTCTTGATCAAACCATTAAAAGTTTGGCAAGTATATATGGAGTGACAGAAAACATAGGCGGGAGTGTGTCACTAGGGAAATGGCTTTTTATATCATCGTTCCAATCACGCCACCCAACATTTTCAAGAGGCAACCATTGACATTTGAAAGTGATAAGTGTATCAAATAGTTCCTTTTGGCTCTCTGGCAGCTTCCTTAGTTCTTAGAGTTGTCATTATTATCCTTCAATTATGCATAACCATGTTATTGTTATGTATAAACTATAACAATCTTTACAAATGATGTTGTTTTCAATTTTCAGCATTAATTTAAGTTTATATTATGACCTCACGATATGTTGTGCATGATAGAAGTTATCCCATATTTTGTTTATATTATGTTGCCAATGGGTTGGTTAATGTGCCTTTTAATCTGGTATGTATAAACCGAACTTAGATCAAGTTAATTGATACAATTATGGGAGTATGACAACAATTGCTAGAATTGGAAATAAATGTAGTGTATGGAATTGGGAATAACCACCTTTCATAACAGAAAAAACAAAGGTTAGAAGTTGACTTATATACTTTTTTATTTTATAAAAATATGGAAAAGATGTTCTTCAATTTGTTTGTTGTTAGGTAATATTTTTCAGTCAAAAAAATTTTTATTTTATTTTTTTGGGTTCTTCGATCATTCTATTGTATTGATAGAATTGAAAGGTAAGTGCACAATACTTAAATATGTTTAATCCAAATTTTCAAAACAACTATAGAGGGTTCAAATTTATTTTTAAGATAATTGCAAAAAATTATTTGAATTTATGTTAATATGGGGTAAGTGCAATGACACGCTCTTAAATGTGGTTAATTGAATTTATTTTAATGTGAGGTGAAATCATAATTTTGAAAATTTTTAAGAAATATTTTTTTGTCACACGTGAAGTGATGGGTTTTTAATTAATTTAATTTGTAATTAAAAATTAATAACAAATTTTAGCATGCAAGGGACCAAAAAAATTATAAAAATCACCACAAATAAATGTGGATGTCCACAGTAGTGAATTCATTTTATAACTCTATTATTTATCATTTCAAAAAATTAATTTTCTTAAAGTAACTTTATTAGCATTTTACAATGTCTTTTCCAAATTTAACCTAAATTATTTTGTCAAATTATAATATTAGAAGTAAATTAATTTGTATTGAATTTGAAAAAGCTTTCCAAAATAATGGGCGATTTTTAAAGCTTTACATAATTCTTGATTTGAACATATTTTTTTCAACATTTGCCACAAATAAATATCCCTAGATTAACACTACTATTAGGGGTTTGAATGTTTTCAAGTGCCAAAAAAATAATAAAAAAAAAAACCATAGATAGAAACATAAGCAAATTAACAAGATAACTCCATTCGTCTTGAATTCTGATGCTTTTAGTAAGATTAATGTTAGACTCACTATAAGAATGTCAATTTTTTCTTCAAAAACTTGGCATGGAACATAGATGGATCCAAACAAGAAAGAGCCTTCTAACATTTCTACACTCAAGCATGTAAGGCAAGCAGCACACATTAGCCTCTTGAAAATGAGATAGCATTTATTGAGCTATGCTATGAAGAGTTTGTTAATGATCAATTGCTCACAACTACCTTCTTGATCTTTACTTGGAGAAGAATTTGCAACAAATTAAATGCACAAATATATAATAGGTTTAATTATGCAGTTCCACAGTGTAAAACTAAGTAGAATCAATTTAGGAATGCATAGTAGTTATTCCATCAACTAGTAACAAAAGAGACATGTTTTGGTTGGGATTATGAAACACACTGTAATGGGATCTCCTGCCTGAATTCAACATTAGAAGGTGGTAATTCCTATTATCATTCCTTACATTGTTGCATCACTTACACATCCTCTTAAAGTACTCCCTTGTGTTTTAACATCACTTTTCATGGAATAGGAGCATCCAAATCATGCACACATCATTGAGCATGCCCTACCACATTATGACTACAATATAGAAATGTTCTAAGGTTTCATGGCAACGGGTTCACAGTCTCAATTATCGTCTTAGCTGGTTGACCCTTCTAATGAGGACATGGTTTATAACATTGATATGAATTCTGTAGAAGGTCATCATTCTAGATCTTCAAGTAGTCGTGATCACCTGATCGATACGACCGGCACCTTCAGAGGTTTTTCACATTGAAAGAAAGTCACATCCCAAACAGAGAAGGACACTTGCTTGATTGAGGCATTTGATAAGTGGGATGATATGATAGATGCTAAGTTGAAGAGGGTTGGAGCTAATGTTGAGAAGTCAATAGAAATGTGTTCAATTGCTCCGACAAATGGATGGACTCCTTGATAGCCTTTTTGCAAGAGCTATTAATGTATTAAAGAGTAGCACTATGCGTTCGTTCTTCACTTGGCTTGATCATCATGAAAAGCGAATTTGGGTTGAATCCTTAGAGTACATGTGAACATTGTCCCATGTGTGTCAATGAACAATGATGTTTTGCTATTTCTATGTCTTTGTTTATATCATTTCTATTAGCTTCTGTACTAACCCGCTACACCTATGGCCAATGTTCAGATCGCTTAGCCATTCGACCAGTGGGAGATTGACATTTTGAGATCATTGCCAAAGACGATGGGTCAGAGAAAGTTCATAATTGTGGCAATCAAGTATTTCAAAAAATGGGTCAAGGTCGAAGCTATCCCAAAAATATTTGACATGGTCATCAAAAGTTATATTTGGAAAAACATTATTTGCCATTTTAGTCTCCCTAAGATCCTCATTTCAGATAATAGGACACAATTTCAAAGTAAAAACAGCCGAAGCTGGTACTAGGCTTTGGGGATCACCTAACACTTTACCTCAGTAGGGAACCCTCAGTCGAATGGCCAAATAGAAATAATGAATAGAACAATCCTTGACCATCTTAAATTTAGAAAACAAGGAATCGGGTCGAGTTAGGCAGAAGACCTCTTTGGGGTGTTATAAGCATACAGGACCACCCCTCGTATAGCTACGGGTCACAGCCTTTATAGCTTGGTTTACGATTCTAAAGTAGTTATCCCCTTTGAACTCATACAATATACAACTTGAGTGATCCACTTTCACCCAATCAGAAATACATCCGAAAGAAAGTTGACCTGGAGAGAATCGATAAGCGGAGACAAGAGGCCTATAATACTGTGCAATATTATAGATCAAAGATGGCAAAGAACTACAATAAAGGGGTTTGGTTGCATTGTTTCAAGGTTGGAGATTTGGTTCTCAAGAAGGTGGAGGTATCCAAGAATGTTGGCAAACATGACCTAAAATAGAAGGAGCCCTATACTGTCATTAAGGTGTCAAAGCACAATGCCTATTGACTTGCTAACATCGATGGGGACGAGCGTTCTCGCCCATGAAATGCCATTAACTTGAAGAAATTCTATGTATAAAAATATTTTGTAATAATCTTTGTATTATTTGATATAAATAAAGTCTTAGCAACACTACTATCATTCACTTGTAATGCTACAACCATGAAACCGAGACTTCTAAGCCCAGAGTTTCAAGTTGACCTTACAGTTGACCTAAAAAGCAACTTCAAGCTACTAAATCAAGGCCTTTGAGCACAAAGTTTCAAGTCGATCCGGTAGTCAACACAAAAGCAACTTCAAGTTGCCAAATCAAGGCTTTTTGAGCCCCAAGTTTTGGGTTGACCCCATAGTTGACCCAAAAGTAGCTTTAAGTTGCCAAATCAAGTTTACAGTTGACCCAGTTAACGACTGCACACCAATGATTAAAGGCCTTCTAGTGCCCATGTTCGGTTATAATCGATCATGATAAGTCAAGTTGCTATTTTTGCCAGAAACAGTCGTTCACATCTCGACCACATAGATCGAGCATGAACTTATTATAACATTTTACCGTATTATCCTACTCATCTAAACAATAATCGTAGAATTCAACCATAAACTTCTTTGCAAAGTTAGTAACCACAATTAGCCCTAAACTTGTGGGGTTTAAGTTAATTTATTCGGTTATCAACCATCCATATTTGACAAGACCATTAGGTTAAAGCAAAGTAAAGTACAAAAAAAAATCAACCACATATCGATTAATAGAACTATTATATTTCCTTGAATGAAGTTGTCGATTACAAGTTTGAAATACAAAGAAAAAAAAGGAGATTATAAAGGCACATGGCCCATACTAGGCAACCATAATCTTGGTAGGCAGGAGGTTCAGTTGTTGCTTGAGTTAACACCATCCTGATCTGTCTATGTGTCTTCTTCAATAGCATCGTGGAGCTTGGCACCACTATATTTGGCTTGGGCATTGTTGACACAAGGCTGAGAACAGCTTGTGCTAGCTACGAAGGCCCCACCTTATCGATTAGAAACTTCTTGGAGCACAGCACATACTTGGCTGCATCGACCATGCCATCTTGAATTTCATAGACAAAGTTGTTGATGAAGTCAAACTTTTTCGCCACAATGGCGAGCCTCCTCGACACCTCTACTTGCCTCCATTCATCAGTAGTCATAGCCTCGATCAGGATGTTTTCTCTAGCACCCTCTTTGATCGAGGTCTTCTTGGGTGAGGGATAGGGTCACAGCTGCTCATCCAAGATAGGGCTCATGCAATCTTTATCCTCTACCCTAAAAACATAGCCTAAATACTCAAGTTGCTTGATAGTATTTTCAAAGGCAATTCTCACATCGTTGAGTGAGAAGACTACGCTCACATCTTGAAAAGCTGAGTAGAGCATAAATTGCTGCACTATCTCCTTTTGCATCAGTGGGAGCTTCCTAAAGAAATAATCTTGAGCCTTCTACAACATAGCATTGTGCCTCACTGCCCAACCAAAGTTGTAGCCTTGCTGCACATCTAGTCGAGCCTTGTGCAGTAGCTCATCCATTCAGGTTTTCTCTTGGATGGCCACGATCAACTGTTGATCTTTGGCATCGAGCTATTCACGAAGGTTTGTAATCTCTTTGTTCAGCTGGTTGACCTTCACCTGAGATAATTCAAGCTGAGCTTTCAAGGTGTCCAGCTCATCTCTCTCTTACAGCTACTCTTGGCCAACTAGAGCTAGCTTTGACCTTCGATAGAAGTGATACCCAAGCTGGCTCACTTGAAAGGAATATCTATTCATCAAAAAAATACAATCGGACGTAGAAGCAAAGTATTCAATGAGAAAATAAAATTGACCATATACTTACCATGTTACAATGGTACGCTAGAGCTTTAAGCGCACCGACCTAGCTCAGGTCTATGAATTTTTGCTAATCAAACATAAAGAACCCAGCTACCATGCATTTGAGCGCTGCAACTCCAGTCGACCCCAATAATATTATGGAAGTCAAGTTATGAATAGCCATGGTCGGCTCTATCTCAAATCGAGGTGATGGCAATCGAGGCAATTGAAATAGCACCCTACCACTATACTTCCTAAACAAGTTGAAGCTGGTAGGAGCTTTTCCTTTACCCTTATTGCCCACCAACTTCTTTAGAGTGGAACCTTTCTCTTTGACCATAGGTTTTTTGCCCCAATCGGTGGCCTGTTGCCTGTCGTCGTCGCTAGTCAAGGGGGGAAGCCCTTGGGATCGATTCCGCAGCATAGGGTGCGAGGGTTGTGGTAAAAGGTGCTAGAGCTACGATCGAG
>JACGDI010003566.1:292550-319730 GCA_014898725.1 Jacaranda copaia | reverse complement strand
TATCAATCTGCATCGTGCTATACTTTTACAAAATTTTGATAATATTTTCGGAATATATTTAAAAAAGTCTAATATTTAAAAACTCAAATACGCCCTAAAAATGAAATTTTGATCCATGATAGAAGCCCAAATCTTATCCTCAGGCTCAGCCCTCTCAGGTGCTGGACAAAAACATTCAAGTATAATCACAAAATAAATGTGAAAATTCCCAACGGTCGAAAAACAATTAATATAGTCAGCCAAATAAAATAACAGATCCCCGGGTCCCTCCAATTAACGGTCCACTGTCTCAAGTCTTTCACGTTCCCTCTCTGTCTCTCTTCCCCTCTCTGTACATCTAAAAGCTGCACGATAATCATTCTGTAATCAGGGATTCTTACGCACAGTGCGAAAATACAACTTTTTTTCCGTCTAGATAGTAGATAATTTAAACTTCTTCGCAGGTATAGAGCTGAATGGAGGTGGCAATAATTGACTGGAAGAGCATAGATTCAAGATTTGTGAAAGACGAGTTGTATGAGCACATCAATGCACCCAAGTGGGTAGATTTCTCAGCCCCAGATGACCCCGTCGACGATGAGGCCTGGTTCTGCCGTCCGAGTAAGTCAGTACACACACACGTACGGGTGTGTGTGGGTATAGATATCATGGGGGTGTTTGTAATACGTATATGCGGAGTGCGATATGGGTTTTCATTTTCTTGGTTCATTCTTGAGTGGGATGGTTTTTCATTTTTCTTTTGTTTTTGTTTCTTGTTTTGTAGGTTGTAATCACCCCAAGACAGCTGACGATTTCTTTAGTGAGAAAGAGAGGACACCCAATTCGAATTCTAAGGTTTCTGTTGCTTCCCTATTCTTGATTTCTGTAGATTATTGTTTTTCAAGAAATTTTAGGAAAATTAGAAATTTTTTATGTTAAGATGATTACAATGTGATTCCCAAGTCTTTCTAGGTTTTATGGGCTGACGTGAAGCAAATTCTGCTGCTGTTTTTGTTGGTAGTTGAATTGATGAAGTCACTAACTGTGATGCACAATCTTCATTCTTTTTGGCCATTTAGGCTGGCATTTCAATTGGTTAATTTTATTTATTACCCTTTCTAAGGCTCTGTTTGTTCTTGCATCTGATATTGGAAATGGTGTACTAATTCTCCCTCAGTTTTCAATAGATTTAAGTCGAAAAAATATATTTGTCCGCTGCAAATTTGTAATTAGGCCCTTTGTCCTCCATTTCTTGTATTTGCTTCCCTATGATAAATTTTTCATCCGGTTATTCATATGTATTGCTTTAAATGTATTTGTTGTGTTTCATCATGTATAGATCTGAGAGATTGGTGGATTTGGTAAAATAAACATCATTTTGTAAAATTTGAGTCCTAAAATGCAAAATGGTATTCAGTTTTGTCATTCCTCGTCTCATTTTCTTATTTGCTTGCTTTGCAGCATCAAAGATCGGCTAGTGTATGCGATATTCCTCCATTTGGTGACAAAAACAAGAGGTATTGATAAAAATTCCACCTCTGGGCTGCAAACTTTTACCGTCTAATGCATTTCTAATCCTAATGATTCACAATTACAGAGATGCAACACTGAAGAAGAGAGGGATAAATCAACCTTTTGCATTATCAAACAAGGACACAAATTATCACAGAATCGTTGAAGATGGTGAAAATCAAGACCCCAACTTCTCAACCCCTCTAAATCACAAAGTTAAAGTTGGAAAAGAGGCAATCAAGTCGAGCACAGAGAAGAGACAAACTAATGACACTACAATGAGGAAGGAACAAACACCAAAGCTGAGAAGTACTTTGTCTGCACGGAATTTGTTCTCTGGTGGTGATTTACTGAATAAGGTTGCAGAGTTTTGCAATGAGTTGAAAAAAATGGCAACTCGGGCAAGAGATAAAGAGAATACAGGCAATGTGGTAAAGCAGGAGGCTGAAGATCATGTGTATGAAAATTCAGGAGTTTTGAGTGATAAAGAAAGGGAAAGGAAACCGTTGCTAGAGTTGAGTAAAGAGAAAAGTGTACTAGTGGAGACAAGTGGTTCCAAGAGTCAGCAGAGAAGGAAAAAGTAAAGTTTCTCTTCTCCTCTTTTTTCTTTTTCTTTTTGAATACACAATTTTTCTGGATTTGTATATGTATTTTCATTTTAAATCTGGGATGGACGTTGATGAAAATTCAATTTCTCCTGTCAATAGAATATGATACTAAACAGGCACTTGTATAAATAACTTTTAAATTAGTAATGTGGACTTGTACTTATCCATGCAGAAGAAATGATGATGCAGAGAACACCCCAATTTCTGTTGATGTGAAGAACATTAAGCATCAAGAATCAGGGAGCTTGTTGCGAATCCGAACTTGTCCTCCCACTCCACAATGTTTCTCTGCCAGCAATGGACGTCCTAAAGCTACAACACCTAAGCCTTTCTGGCCCAGACCTCTGGTATGTACAAGCTTTCTAATAGACTCCTCGTACAATTCCATGTAGTGATAGTTTTATGATGGATAAAAAGATCTATCTCTTTAATGTTTATCCATATCTGTTGAGGGTACCTTATTTACATGACTCTAATTTCATGCTTGCCATGGGAAGGACAGATAATAGAAATTGTGTTCTAATAGCCTTATTTATTGGAAGTTCATCATTATTGAATTAGTGAGAATATTTTTTGTGCTAGAGTTATCACTTTTAGTTCCATCTTAAAATACAACCTTAAAAAGACAAGATGGACATTGTTTACTGATTGAATCATATGACTGGAAGAATCAGGAGAGAGGAATTCTGCAGGAGCTGAAACAGATGAACAAGGAGGTAAACAGGGAGGAAAGGGAGGAGAAAACTACTCATCATGGAGGAGAGATGGCTGAAAAAGAAGCAAGATCTTTGGATGTTTTCTGGTTCCTAAAGCCTTGCACTCTTTCAAGTTAAATCAACTGATTATAGCATAACCACAGAGATCATTCTTTCATTCTTTTGTCATTTGTTATACAACTGTCATGATTCATACATTCTTTTGATTCATTTGTTATTAGAAGACAAAGTGTTGTTCGAATAAAGATGTATTAATGCTGTATTCAAACACTTCTCAGCAAATATATAAATGAGATTGGGATACTTGCTTACTCTATGTTACAAGTTTATTGTTAAATAGTGGGAGATAGAAAGGAATTAGAGAACAAAATAAGATTATTTAAATGATGTATCATTCAATTTTAACCATTACATCTATATTTTGATGGATTATAGTAGCTATGATATACATATTACCAATAATATTGGACATTTTTCCTCCATTAATAATGAGTAGTTGAGCTTGAATGAAAATATCCCACCCAAGAGGTGAGGTATCTCATTCTTGGGTAACCATTTTCAAACAGACCTCAGACTTTTATCTAATAAGGATGTGTGCTGTTAGGTTGAATAAAATAATATATCCAATTAAACAACTCAAAACAAACAAAGCCCAAAGACATACACTAACCTAATTATTACCGGCAGCTGTTAATATTGAGAAAGATGTTCAAAATCCTAGTTTGTATTTAATAATGGAAGTCATGAATTTCGAATTCATGATACCCAATGTATTTGTTTAGGTAATGTGAAGTTAAAATATGCCACGCCCCAAAATTAAATCATATATTTCCAGTATCGAAGCGTGAAGCTCAATTTCAAATAAATAATAGTATCCAAAATCATAAATTCAGATAAACGAACTCAAAGTGTCAATGCTTAACCTCAACGAAACAAAATAAAATCCATAAATAAATAAGAATAAAACTAATAAGCTAATGAGAAATAAACTAGTTTACTACAAAAATCCAAACTAAAACTTCAATCTTGATTCTCATTATAAGTAGAATCCACCCCCTCAATAGGGTTAGGATCTAGATCTGCCACAAGGAAATTATTAAAAAAACATAAATTGTGAGTGAAAGACTATTTGTGAATGCCAAGTGTGAAATGTGAGTTCATGAATTTAACATGATTTGTTCATTAAAACCATTCCAGAAGAATATAAGTGGAAAGCAATAAATGGTTAAGCAGTAATGAAACAAGAATTTAGAAAATATTTTCATAAACTAACATATTAAATGTGATAATGACACGATTTTTGCTATAACTAGTCAATCCTATGACTTCCACCGTAACAGTCCTTTATTGCTTTAAGTAAGGTGCGACCTTACTAAAAGAATGCCCTGAGCCTAAGCCTTCGGAAAATCCTACAACCCACCTTAACCACAAAATAGCTTCTGTTGTGCGTTAGGGGACTAGGTCATAAGAGATTGGGGTTCAACTTGCAAGCCTACTATTGCCCGGTGAAGTCCCTCGCATACCTAGATCATGTTGGATTCAACTAACAATAACAATAGCAGTAACAGTAAATCCAGTTGTCAATTGATCATCAAATTTAATTACTAGTCTAGAAGTATAAAAAAAATATCATAAAAGCACATGTTTTCTTTCATCTAAAAATAAAATAAGAATTTTTTTTCTTTTTGTGCACAATGGAATGCATATATAGTGCAATGTAAAATAAAAGTTGTCAGTAAATTAGGTAGCATATATCTTTTTGAATTTTTTTTAAAAAAATACTGTATAATATATATAAGTTTAGACACTCATCTTTAAAATCAATCTTAAAAGTCAATCATTTATTTTAGAGTCAATCGAATTAATTATTAAGTCACTTAATTCATTTATTAAGCACATTAATTATTAATTTCAATAATTAACAAGATAAAATTTATTTAGAACTTATCGTATAAATGTCGTTAGTTTATTGTACCTCAAACGGAACAGTTCTAATTAGTTCTAATATAATGTACGAACTGCCGTAGCACCAACGGAAGCATGTCGGCACATCCATCAAATTGAACCTACCCATTGGAAAATAATTTCATCTAGTTTTAAAGAGATTGAATACGTGGACATGGACATTCTACAAAGCAGGTGGTAAGTTTAAGAAAATTCTTCCTATTCATGAATATTTATGAGGCCAAGCAGGTTTCTATGATAAATTATTTGTATTAATATTTTCAAAATTAAATCGAACAATGAATTAATGATTCTACTGATTACTGGTTCAATCGATTTTGTCACTAGTTGAACCGGTATCACGTCATAATAATGCAATAATTATATTTAATTTTATAAATATATATAATATTTTAATTTATAAAAAAAATAAAACCTTTAATTGATATAAAAAGAATATTATTTGAAAAAAATTTAACTTACTTAATTTTAATTATTTTTAAGTATATTTTTTCAGAAAGTAATACTATTTCACAATTTATTAATTATAAATAAATAAAAAATAATGTTTCATATTAATTTAAGTAATCATTTATTTTTTACTTCAATTCAAAGTAAAAATACATTCTTCTACACTAAATATTCAACATAATTTAAGAAAGATTAAACAAAATAAAATAATAAATTAAATATAAGCATTTACATATAACTACCGTTTCATTAAATTTCAAGAAAATAAATTTATGTTTCAAAAAATTACATATCCAAAATCTTTAATCATAATTTTTAACTCATAATTTTTCTTTTTTTTCACTTTTTTTTATTCATAAAAAAATGTAAAATTAAAAAAAAATCAAGTGAACCAGTTGAACCGGTCCAATTTTGACTGATTTTCAACCAGTTTTAACTGGTTCAACTGGTTCTTGATCGATCTTGACATCACTGATTTTTATACTTCAATCGGATCGAATTGACCACCGGTCACAAATCAAACTGATTTTCAAAACGTGGATTTGTACACTTGAAGATTCTAAGAAAAGCATGTGGCAAGTTTTATAATCTTTATCAAATTGCTTTTGTACATAAAATTGAAGAGCTGCCCATAATTTTTGTAATATAGGAATCGAACACATGGATTTCTCCCTTGGTCGATCATGGACCAAATCAGATAAACTGCTATTGTGAAAAAAAAAAAAAAAAAAGCAACAAAAGAAGGGAAAAAGAAAAAAAAAACAGAAGTAAAGAGGGAAAAAGAAAAAAGAAAAAGAAAACTCAATGTCCGCATATACTGCTTCGAGTAGTTGGTGGGGTTGCAATTATATTTTATTGATCATTCCACACAGTACATCTTTTGTTTGATCTTTGCTAAATGACCAAATTGCTTTGGTCCTCCTGATTAGCTATGACAGCAAATGATGACGTGGTTGTCCTTTTTCTATATATATATATATATGTATGGAATAAATGATTTATTTTAATTGAAATTTTAATTATAATCTTTCTTGAATTAGAATAATCCTACAATAAATTTAATGTCTTTATTATTAATTCATAGTAATCATATAATATTAATTCTATTAAAATTACCCCTCATTCTTCTAAAATTTGGAATGTCTAATATATACATATATGAATCCAAAAATAATAGTTATCACCATTTGATCATGAGATAATATGTTGCTATATATATTTTATATTTTATAAAAATTAAATAATACTTAAAGTAAAAATAAAATAAGATAAAATAATTAATTAAATATGAAAATAATTTCTAAGGCATTACATCCCACCCCCTTAAAGGAATTTAGTCCTCAAATTCTAACACGAGTTAACGAAGAGTTACATGTGATATTGCCACATTTCCTCCTCACTTTCCTATGCTGCTTCCTCTTTTTTGTGGTTCCTTTAGAGAATCTTTACTACTGGATATCCCAATTGTGCAACTTTTGTATTTTTCGGTCTAGAATTTGTACTGGTCTTTCTTCGTATGTCAATTCTTTTCGAAGCAATAGATCCTTGTACTTAATGATATACGAGGAGTTTGGGTGATGCTTTTTTAATTGTAATATGTAGAAATATTATATATCCCTTTGAGGTTTGATGGTAGAAGTATTCAATAAGCTACTGCTCCAATCTTCTCCACTATTTTGGGAGGGCCAACAAACTAAGGGTTCAACTTTTCTCCTTTACAAATCCTTACAAATCATTTTCTGAGTGGCACCTTCAGAAAATCCATAACCCCCAACACTAAACTCCAAAAATCTTCTTTTACCATCTGCGTAGTTCTAAGTCATGAGTTGGATAGCTTTGCTCATATAATTTTAATTTTCTTGAGTTATTGGAAAATTAAGAGCGAGACCTAAAACTTTTATGTTGATATCACAGTCCAAGTGAGACGACATTGAGGACTAAAATTGAGCCTAAGGTTCATAATTAAATGTGAAGAAAATTTGGATAGTGATATATTAAAGTCTAGGAGACCTGTAATTTAACATATCTTAGTATTCTCACTATAACGTTTTTTAATGTATATTTGATTAAGGTGATACAGTTGCCTGTAGAAGCCTAACAGATTTTCATATATATCGAATTAGGGTGATTCACGTGCCTATAGAAGCCTAAAATATAGAACTATAAATCATATATTGACCACTTTTCTTAGTTTTATCAGGGTCTAGCATAAAAAGGCATCACAATTATATGTAATTGAAAAATCAAAGTTTGTATTTTTTGACTTGACACGTCTTACTATATTGGTCATAACTTTCTTCATATATATCCAATTAAGGTAATTCAAAATGATATAGAAACCTAAGAGATGGATCTACAATTCACATGTTGATAAATTTCCAAATTGAATAGAAATCAATTAGTAAAAGGCATCACAATATCTTGTTCAAGAAAAATCAAAGTCCTGTATTCTCTATCTTGTCACCCCTTTCTATTTTAATCATAAGTTTCTTCTTATCCATTGGATTGAAGTGATTCATATGATTATAAATTCCTAAGAGATAGAGATACAAATCTTATGTTAATCATTTTACTTAATTATATCAAGATCAGGAAGTAAAAAGAGTCAAAATTATTTATTTTCAAAAATTAGAATCCCGTATTTCCAGACCTGACACCTTAGTATTTTTATCATAATTTTCTCCATATATATCGGATTGAGGTGATTAAGGTAGCAATAAAAATCTAAAAAATAGACTTAAAATTCATATATCGATCATTTTAGTCAATTCTGCTGGGATGAAGTTATAAAGGAATCACAAAAATCCATTTTCGAGAAACCAAAGCCCTGTATCTTCTCGCTAGACACATCTTTGTATTTTGGTGATAACTTAATCTATATATATATATATATATATATCAGATTGAGATTATTCAAGTGTTTATGAACACCTAAAAATAGACCCACAATTCTTATGTTTGGAACCTTTCCAAATTCAATCAGTAAATATGAGGAAACATTCATTAGAAAATCTAGTCATATAAAATTAGTGTCCTAGGAGACCATTGTTTCATTTAACATTCCTTTCTCAAAGTCAATTAGTTGTCCTTAGTACCAAAATATATCCCGAAAGGCTACCTTATCAAGCCAAAACTCATAATTATTAAATTTAGCATAAAGTTTATATTTTAGAAGTGTTTGTAATACAATCCTCAAGTTTCTTCATGTTCCTTCTCACTCTTTGAATAGACCCCAATATTATCAACGAAAACAACCACAATTTGATCTAGATATGGCCTAAACATATAGTGCACTAAATCCATAAATGCTCTAGGTGCATTAATAAAAACCCTGAACTTATAATGACCATATTGAGTGTTCAATCTCATCTTAGATGTATCTTTCTCTCCAATCTTTAGTTGGTAGTACTCTTGTCTAAGATCCATTTTGAAGTAGACCTAAGATCCTTGTAATTGATCAAAAGTTTCTCTATTTTGGCAAGGGGTATTTATTCTTTATCATAACATTATTCAAGCCTTAGTAGTCTATACACATCCTCAAAGTCCCATCATTCTTCATTATTAAAAACAAAAAAAAAAAAGAAAAGAAAAGAAAAAGCACTAGGGTTCCATAAGCAAATGGACTTGACCAAACAAACCCACTTTCGTGTGGCTCTTGCAACTATGCTTTAAGTTCCGTAAATTCTGCTAATACCATCCTATATGGTGCTTTAGATATTGGGATTGTTCTTGAAAATACCTAGCAAATGCTACTTCATAATTTGGGGGTAGCAAAGTTAATTCCTCAAGGAATATATCAGGAAAATTTGCAACTAGAAGGACCTAATCAATCTTCATCTTATCCCTAGGTTTATTGATTGGTAGGCTATGTATCCTATCGTACCCATTCTCTGTACCTCGAGATCAAAGTTGTTCCGGTTAGCTTTCATTCCCCAATAAGTTCAATTATTAGTTTCCCAAGCTCACACAAACGAACTATTATCAAATAAAGACTGTAAGTTATCGCAACTACTAAACTGAAAAATAAATTTATTGAAATAACATAGATAGAAACTTCGAAATGAAAATCTAATCCAGTTCTAGATGATAATTTTTCTAATCTAATCTTTATCATTGGCCTTATTTGCATCTATCTCTACAATATCTTCATTTGAGCTAACTTCTTCAAGGTCTTCCTCACGGTCCTCTTTGTTCTCCCACTGGGCACTTCTAGAACTAGTTCTTCTGGATCCTTTTCCTCCATCCCATTGATAAAACAAGCTAACAATTTTTTAGTTTCTTTAAGGCCTCACATGGTTATCTAAAACACATTTTGTCCTTGACAACGTTGCTCTTTCAATTTATTATTTTGGTGATCTAACTCTTACCCATTGACTTCAAACTATTGTCTTAACTTTTCATATTTCTTCTTATATTGACGATGATCTCTTTTATGGTGATCCCTATCATCTTCATACTAATGTACAATTAAGTTTAGGTAATCCTTTAGAGACATATTAAACGTTTGGGAAATGGGTCACTTGTAGCTAAGGTTGTATTGTTCACTTCCTCTAAACTTGATCGTGGAGGGTGAAGTATTTAAATGATGAATTGACTTAGGTGGGCTTTGACGCACTACCTTATAAACATAATCCTAGATCAATAAAAGAAAATATCAAAGTACTCTAAGGGGTCTTGGATGAAGCTAGTCAAGGATTCACAATTCTTAAGGCAAGAAGACTAATAAATTCTAGAGCATTTTTAGTCCTAGCCTCATAGTATGTCATGGATCCTATTGTCAAAGTACCAATGGATTTCAATCATATCAACTAGCTAACCTAATAAAATCAATCATAATCCTTAATATCAGATGACATTTAATGAATCATTTTAGTAATTGAACCTAAATACTCTAATCAATTCCTAAGAGTTCTATGCCCAAATTCCACAATTCGAGGATCTTATCCTGACATAGCCAAAGTTCAAAACCTAGGCTTTGATACCACTTTGTTATACCCCAAAATCAAACCATATATTTCTAATATCAAAGCATGAAACTCAATCCCAAATAAATAATAGTATCCGAAATCATAAACTTAAACAAAAGAACTCAAAGTGTCAATACTTAACATCAACTAAACAAAATAAAATCCATAATAAACAAAAATAAAACTAATAAGCTAATGAGAAATAAACTAGTCTATTGCAAAAATCCAAACTAAAACTTCAATCTTGGTTCTCATCATAAGTAGGATCCACCTCCTCATTAGGGCTAGGATCTAGGTTTGCCAAAAAAAAAAAAAATTAGAGAAAAACATAGAGTGTAAGTAAAAGATTCAGTGAATGCCAAGTGTACACAATGTGAATTCATGAATTTAACATGATTTGTTCAGTGAAAATATTCAAAAAGAACATAAGTGGACAACAATAAACTACCAAGCAAGGATGAAACAAGAATTTAGTAAATATTTTCATAGACTAACAGATTAAATATGATGATCACACATAGTTTGTTGTAGTCAATTAACCTTATGACTCCTACCATAATAATCCCTTATCACTCCGGGTAAGGTGCGACCATACCAAAATAGTGTGTGGGCCTAGGCCCTTGGGAAATCCTACGACTCACCTCAACCACAAATGACTTTTGTTGCGGGTTGGAGAGACTAGGCCATGAGGGCTTGGGGTTCAGTTGGCAAGCCTGCTATTGCCTAGTAAAATCCTTCGTATACCCAAATCAAGTTAGATCCAACAAACAGTAATAGTAGTAGTAATAGTAAATTCAGTCATCAGTTGGTCATTGAATTTAATTGCTAATCTAAAAGCATAAAAACATATCTTAAAAGCACATATTTTCTTTCATTTAGAAATAAAATAAGATAACTTTTCTTTTGTGCGCAATAGAATACATATATACTGCAGTGAAAAATAAAAGTTGTTAGTGAATTACGTAGCATATATCCTTCTGGATTTTTAAAAAAAAATACTATGTAATACATATAAGTTTATCCACTCATCTTCAAAATCGATTTTAGAAATCAATCATCTCTCTCAGAGTCAATTGAGTCAATTGTTGAGTCATTTAATTAATTTATTAAGTACATCAATCACTAATTTAAATAATTAACAAGATAAAATTTATTTAAAACTCGCTCTATAAGTGTCATTAGCTATAATACCTTAAATCGAACAATTCTAATTAGTATTAAAATAATTTACTAAGTGCCATAGCACTAATGGAGAAATGTCAGCACATCCATCAAATTGAACCTATCCATTATAGAATAATTTCATCCATTTTTAAAGAAATTGAATACGTGGGCATGGACATTCTACAAGGCAGGTGGTGATTTTGAGAAAATTCTTGTCATTCATGAATATTTATGGCACCAAGTGGTAGGTTTCTATGATAAATTGTTTGTACGCTTAAAGATTCTTAGAAAAGCACGTGGCAAGTTTTATAATCTTTACAAAATTGCTTCTGTACATAAAAATTGAACAGACGCCCATAATTTTTGCAATATGGTAATCGAACTCATTGATTTCTTCCTTGGTCAATCATAGGCTATCGGGCAAAAAAAGGAAAAAGGAAAAAAATGGAAATAAAGAGGGGAAAAAAACTCAATGTCCGCATATACAACTTCGAAAAGTTGGTGGGGTTGCATTTCAGGCATATATTTTATTGATCATTCCATACAGTACGTCTTTTGTTTGATCTTTGCTAAATGACAAAATTGCTTGGCCCTTCTGATTAGCTATAATAGCGAATGAATTAATAGAAGGAAAACACAAGATTTGGCCGCCCTTTTTCTATATATATATATATATATACTGAGACGGTACACCGCATAAGGTACGGTCCTGTGCTTGTGGACTCTATGCACTAAATTTTGATATATTAAAATAATATTAATTTTACTCATTATATTGTTTTTTACAGTATTTTTATTTTTATATTTCTATTTTTAATTATATCGATCCACACATAATTTAATAATTAAATTAATATATAGTATTTTAAAAAAAATGTACAAAATATGGGGATAATGCTAGGATTACAGATATATCCAAAAAGGTTTTAGAAATTGATGGACATATATATTGTTATTTGTATACTTGATTTAGGAAAATGAAAAAAGCTGATTCAATTCGTTTCTTCAAATTGTAAATAGCGGTACTTACAAATTTGTACTGAATGATATTCATTCATCTTCAAACTTGTCATTAAAATATTACCTTGAAGGACTTATGGATGGGGGAGTGAAGAAAGTAGTTGAGTTTCCTCAAAGTGGTTATATAAAAGAGGTAATGATGTTAAGCTGTCTTCGCTATAATCGTTTTATATGTTCACCCCCCTCTCCTAGGAGAAAGATTTCATGTGGTGATGCCGTGTGTTTTCTTTGCTTATTATGTTGTCATCTAATTGTATAAAAGTATCAACCTTGGCAAGTCACTCCATACTCCTACCATCTGACAAGTTTCAAGCAACAATATATTAAATAAGAAGCTTAATGCAGATCAAAATTTGCACCAACACTTGTTAAAAGATGAACTCTTTAAGTCTAAGCAAAATAAATTCCATCAACTTCTGGTAGCTAGTTTATGAAGCCATCAAATCTGTGTTCTTTTCCAAATTCAGCATCCAGTATTATTCAACAAGATTATAGCTCCTCATCACCACCATTCTAACCACCGAAAATCTACTGTAGCAAAAAGCATAAGAGCAACTTTGAGAATTTGTTTGAACAACTCAAGAATTTGATATAGCTACAATCCAATAAAGAAGCCACAACTTTGTTAAAAAAACATTCAAGAACTGAATATGATCAGTCTCCCGGCAGGCAATCCACCCATCTCCAATCCCACACAGAATTTGATGCAATTATATGAGAAAGAGAATTTAGATAGAACATGACCAGCAAAAAGTCATTCTATATCCAAATTGATCACTGGACCATAGTCCCCAAAGTAAGGTTAAATTTGTTCTGCTATGTACAAGCCAAAAATTAGCAAGTCCATCCCAGGATTCTGCATGTAGCCCAAATAATTCTACACGAAAACAAACATAAACAGACACTCTAGCAGAGTCCCATTTGTGTTGAATAAGTTCAAACCAAATCGTGTACCAAGCGCAACAATTCTCAACAAAATTTTCATATGCAGCATAATCAATTCCCAAAATGAACAGAGAAGTCCACTTCAATACCCTCAAATAGCGAACAGGACCTTAAATCATCTTAATTCAATTTAATTTTAGATGTCAAATTTCCAAAAAAAATACTACACTAGCAACATGGATTTCAAATCAACTCATAGCCATCAAAATTCAATTCCTAAAATCAACATATGAAAAGTTTTCTATGCATATTTTCTGACCATTCCAACAGACTATTGATTATTTTCATTCATTCAAAATCTCACCAGATTAATTTTTAGTGCCAAGCTTGAAATGTCCCTCTAAAGCCTATACAGAAGACATACCAGACCCAGCAAGGTAGCAAACAAGAAATGCCTTGTACCGAAGGCATGCAACACAAATAACAAAAGCCAAAAATACAAAACCAAATCATGCCGAGGATAGTAAAATTAAAATCCAAAAAAACCTAGCAAAGGCAAGAGCAAAACTTGTGCTGGAATTAAAGACAAAAATAGTCCAACAACAACCACTAAAAGAGTTATCAAAAAACAAGGCGAAATACAGAACATTACTTAATAATTGGTTGATTATATTTCAATAAATAAGAAACTGAGCGGTTCACAAATATGTTGCATGCCAAGATTCCAAGGTGCATAACTTATGCTGTATGCAAGCTTTAATATAGTTTGGCAAGGAAAGCTGTTTTCAGCCAAAAAGAGTCTAGGAGGCAATCAATGAAGGATAATGTATCCAAATCCCTCAATTCTATGAAAATGGACATTTCACTTTTGCCAATAATCTGTCTCTTGTGTGGAATGAGTATGGTTGGGACAAGCTAATATTATTCTGATACATATAACCTCTTAATCCGAGCTGCTAAGAATTTAACTGTTGTAGTGGATTATACAGAAATCCTTAGTGCTGCTAAGCTTTCCATTGGAAATCGATAGACATAATAGAATGAAATGCCGAAAATCACTTTCGAGGATAAAAGAAAAATTGAGAAGCGTGCCTCGAGTTTCTCAGGAACTTGAAAACTACAAAAGCACTGATTTAAGAATTCATCCAAGTCATTTTCTAAAATAGCATACTATTTTAAAACTAATGGGTCCTCTATTTTCCATTTATACGCAAGCATAGGAAGTCATTCTGTATGCATGGACTTCATCACTTAATAGTTTTATTGTAAGTTCAATTGGAGCCATGAAGTCTGACATGAATCTTGAGATTTATCCTTTGAATTACAGCTTAAAAGTAAACAGGTCTAGCAAGATGTTGTGGTAAATTTTTCATCCTAAATTTAATCCCTTCTCAAACTACCCATCTTAGAAAGAATAGAATATTGCATAAAAACAACAAATACATTACAACCAAATGGGTCTTCCTAAATTCCTCAAAATCTCCTTGCCAAAGGAATCTAAATCAACTTTCAACAACCAAAAACAAGCCCAACAGACCTTGCTATCCCAAGAGAATGAAGGAAAAAATTAAAAAAAAAAAGAAAGAAAGAAAAAAAAAGGAAGAAGAGAAGCCAAAAAAAAGTATTGATGAAATCCAAACTGCCAAAACCACTGCTTTTTTCTTCGAAGGAATAGCACATGCCTTCAATATAATCTTCTTCTTTCACCAGAATCGTTGGAGCAGATTTTTTTACCTAATTTTCTAAAATTAACTGGAGTTTGATAGCAAATTGAAAAAATAAAAAAATGAAAAAATCTCTTTCACGCGCCGCCGTGGCTACTGTAGCCACGCACATTCCCCTATATAGATAGTAGTAATATATATTCTTTTTTAATTTAATTGTGTTACTAGAATTTTATATTGTAGAGACTATATATATATGAAATAAGTGGTTTACTTTAATTCAAACTCTAATTACAATATTTCTAAAATTAGAATAATTCAACAATCAATCTAATATCTTTATTATTGATTTCTAGTAATCGTATAATATTAATTCTACTAAAATTACCACTCATTTTTCTAAAATTTGGAATGTTTAATATATACATACATATATATATGTATATTTATGAACCCAAAAATAATAGTTATCACCATTTGAACAAGAGATAATTTATAGCTATTCATTTTATATTTTTTAAAAATTAAATAACACTTAAAGTAAAGATAAAATAAAATAAAATAAAATAATTAATTAAATTTAAAAATAATTTCTAAGGCATTACAAAACAAGTTCTAAATTATTTCGACATCAATTTTGGTTTTTTTTTTCTTCATTTTTCGAGTAAATTTCAAATTCACTCGACAATCGTAGTGATTTGATATTTTGGCCACCCAGTTTCTTTCTCAAACTAGTTTTCAACCCGTCCAGTCCCAACCAATAGAATTTCAACCTCTAGGCTTTTCTTGGCTGCATCTTTTGCAAATTATAATGATTATAGCGGGCTAGCAATTCGCTTTACCCCACAGGTAAAATGCTTTTTCATCTCCAAATCCCCAAAATCCCAAGGCCTGTTCTTATATCTTTTGGCCAATTTTTTTGAAAAAATGAGTTTTTAAAAGAAAATTTAAAAATTGTGTCGTGTATTTCTTTTTATTTTGAAGAAATATGAAAGATGATTTGAGAATGAATTATTTGTTTTTTTATATTTTTGAAAGAGATAAATTTTACTGTAAATATCAAATTAATTGCTTTTTTTGTTGAATTTATAGGGTAAAAGTAAATTTTTTATGCATTATATGTACCTATTTTTATAGTTGGATGATGATGATGTGTGTGTTTATATTTGTAATGATTGAAATATAAGTGTAATTCATTTAATTGATTATTTATTTTGAAATTTATATTTTATAAATTTAACATTAGTAAATGATGTATTATTTGGAATAAAATATATTTATATATATATATATATTAATAAATATTAATTATTTATGAAATCATAGTTATATCTTAAAGATAAAAAAATCAACTTATATCATAACTATATCATAATTATTAATATCGACTTAAAAAAAAGTTAATTATTATACATTAATTATAAACTAATTATTATTTATTAATTAAAATATAATTATTTAACTATTTATCACTTACCATTTATGTATAACTAAAACTTAGTTATTTATTTAAATAAATAACTTTCAATTAATTTATATATATAAAACTTAATAACAATTAATCAAATTTAAAAAATAAATAATATTATATTATATGAAATTACATCATCTTAAAATTTTCATTAATAAATAAATATTATATTTAATTATACGTAAAATATGAAACATAATTAATATACAAACAACAAGTTATTTAAGTAAATTAATTTAATAAGTTATTTAATTACTTTAACTTATTATTTAATTAATACATTATTTAGTAAATAAATTACTTACTAATAATCAAATAATTTTACTTAGATTTAATTAATTCTCTGAACAATTACTTCAAGCACATCAATATGAATTTATTAAATTTAATAGATTATTACGTAAGTATCACCCTATAATCAAATTTTTTATTATAATATTAAATAAATGTGAATATTAATATTTAATGAAAAATATTTTTTGAAGAAGATTAATTTATTTATTATATCAATTTAAAATATAAAAATAAGGGGGTAGGATCTTATAAAGGAGGATCGGATTTAAAACGAGTTCACAAATTTCAAGAAAATAATTACCCAACAATTTAACAAGCCAACTCATGCTTCCAGATTTATCCCAAATGCCCTTCAATGCCTTCCCTTGGCTAACACGGGCAAACTACGGGTTATCAAAAGGTACCTGGAAGACTATTAAATTAAGGAACCTGTTTGGATAACTCAGTAAATAAATTCAAAACCTTCAACACAAGCCTAATCTAAATATCCATGAATATAAAGAAAGTATCTAGCTCATAGTTGTTTAATACAGAGTCCTTTAGCCTTTCATTAGGCTAGGGTAACACAAAGAAAAATAAATTAAAAGAAAGGAGACTAACCTTGGGGACTTCAGCACCAAAGGTTTGAAGCTTTAATCAGTTTTCAACATATTATTGATTTACGAAAATAAAATTACAAAGGGGTTGATAGAAATCGAAATATGAAAACTTTGAAAAAAGACTTAAAATTTTTCAGCTCTGTCTAACTATAAAATTGAGAGCCTATTTAAAGGAAAACCTAAGAAACAATTACGGATTTCAAAATACAATTCTGAAGTTCAAATAGTAAAAAATAAAGTACTGTGCAGATTTTAAAATTTTTGAATCTGTAACAGTAAAAGCTAAAGTAAAAAGCAAATAGCATCTGTATAAGTCAGAGTACTATTTGTCCTATTGCAGAATTATTGAAGATCACATCACAATGGCTTTCTCCACTCATACTGCGATTTGATGTTATGCATGACGTCATCAACTATGATTGGTTTGCTTTTCTTAAAGACTCCAACATATCATCAAGAGCCTTTTCTTAATAAGAAGAAATATCATCATTTGGATCTTGAGATTCTCCAGCAAGACATCCACATTGATTATCATCAGTTTTTGATTTAGATGAAGTTGCCATTGACACTGTATCTCCACTATCACTGGAAATTTCAATGATTTCATAAACATCAGTAAACTGATTCTTTAATTCTTCCTAGACCATATTAAGGACCTCTTTTAATAAATCTGCTTTAGACAATTTGCCTTTCCACATTTTGATTTTTTCAGAAACTTTTCCCAAAATTGATGAAGCTTCTTTCTTTTTATCTTTATCAGCAAAATTCATATAAGCTCAAGTGACCTTAACAATATTATTTAAGGTTTCTTGGCCTTCTATATTGCTTGTGGTCATATCAGTTTGCAAATGTTCAGTAGAGACAAGGAATATTATCTTCTGAGAAGCTGACTTCTGGAACCCATTTCCAGATCCAGAGAATTGAGAATTCCATGAAAAAGAAGATTGCAGCTTTGTTTAAAATCATTTGATTTTCAGCTTCAACCTCCTTAATTTTAGGAGAACAATCAACCCATTTGTTAAATGCTTGTCTGAATTGATATGGAAGGATATGATGAGTTGGGCCATAAGATTTCCACCAGTTCAAAAATCAATTTGGAACATTATTTTTCTAAATCTCAAGATATACTTTAATAAACCAAGTATGTTTCCTTCTGGGATTTTCATATAAGAAAATATTTTGGAAAGCTTGGATATAATCCCAAAAGTTAAATTTATAAATTAATTTATTATCTCTGACCACAAACTCTTTTTCTTTAAATGAAGATATTCCCCATTCCTTAGTAGAGATAATTTTTTAAATAATAATTTTACTAAAATTAAAAATATATTTGTCTTGTGAGCTTGGATAAAAATGAGAAATCTCACAAAAGCCAGTAGATATTAAAATACTTTCATAAAAAGATCTAGGTTTATAAGCCCCAACAGTATATGAAGCTGTATCAAGATACCTTTGAATTATTATCCATGGGTCATTTCTCCATTTGAGATTAGAATGTTCAAGGATCATTATAATATCCTTGTGGTCTTTTTGTTTGAATATTGTGAGAGAATCCTCATCAACAGGTGCGGAAGTATTAGTAGCAACATCAACAAAAGAGGGATTTAAATGTTTATTAGATCCTTCAGGCTGACAAGAAGCTAATTGGCTAGAATAGAAAGTCTTATTAAAACTTTTCTTAAATTGTTTAAACTGCAGAAATTCTACAAATAAAGGATCATTGGGAGTAATATTTGGGTTAGGACTGGAAGAAGTGTATGATGCTTGTGAGATATTTGAAGCTATAAGCTTCTGTTTGCCGTGTTGTATTAATGGCCTTGGAATAGCAGCATTAGAACCTCGTCCTCCTCTATTAGAGAAGGGATTCGTACTTCTGCCCCTTTATGGTATCGGAGCCATGGTATTTAGGTTGTATTTTTCTCTGGTTGTTTAACACTTTTCCTTAAATGAATTTTCCTAAAGAAAAATTTTCTTCTATTAAAAATAGTTGTTTGGAAGAAATGAATCTTCTAGAAAATATTGATTTACTTAATAAATGGATCATTCCTAAAGTGGATTCGAAAATTATTTATCAGATGAGTACTTTTGAAAAAATTGATTTAAAATTAATTGTTAAAGCCATTGAGGAATCTATCCCTCTAAATAAAGATGATATTTCTTTACAATTATTGCATAGGTCTGATATTGATAAGTATAGATCTGAGTATCGTTTTCTTCATATTGGTTTAATACAAGTTGCTTTTAAGCCACTTCCTCTTGATAATTTGCCTGATAGTTTTGTTGCTATATTACGTGATGCTCATAATCTTAATTGGAAGCATTCAATTATAGGCATTATACAGTCCAGCGTGGCACATGGCCCGATTTATTTCAATGTTTATCCTAATTTGCAGTTATCTCTTTTTGATGTTAATATTTTACATGCCATTACTTTAAATGTTAAGTTGCATGGCTATAGTTATATGCCAATACTGAGACTATTTGTATTTGTTATAGAATTTATTATAAACCACTTTACACAGTGAATCCTATGTGTAAAATGATTAATAATAATATTAATGAAACCATTTTGATTGAAACTAATTTTTGACAATCTCACATTACTACTAGAAGACCGATTAAATGGGATGAAGTTAAATTTTCTGATAATTCGATGATGGAAAAAGCAGTCCCAACTCAACTTGTCATTAATACTAAGGTCAATCAAATAATTCAAACTCCAGATGGAGATGTTTCTATTCAATTTAGATCCAATACTAATAATTTATTAAAATCTTCTAGATATACTAGATCTTCATTTTCTTTTCTTGATCCGATAGATTATACTGTTGATAGCCCTAGTATATCATGAGTTTCTACTTCCCAAATTAGAGAATCTACTTTCAATAATAGGAAAGACAATAATCTGGATACTAGATTTGATAGATTAAAGATTTCACCTTCTAATATTGTTCATGGTGTTTCAGCTAATGACAATAGTGATGATTCTGTGGAATCAACTGAGTCTGATATGGACTTTTCGGTGAAAAGTATTCGCATATAATTTGTTGTTTTAAATGATTAAAAACACAATGGATTTTAGTCTTGGCTCTTATAATAGAAATTTAGTAAAAATTGAGTTTAATAAAGAAAGCTGGAAAATGTTTCGTGATTGATTTTTTAATAATTTTACTAAAGAACAACAATCTGATATTCAAAATGAATTTTATAAATTTGTAGTTGAAAAATATCAATGAGTCCTTTTTGTTCCTTGGTTTGTGGTTACTTATATTGAACCTTACCTTTCGATTTTGGAACGTACTTATATTATTGGAAGTGGTCACAAACAGAAATTGATTTTTTCACCTCAAAAGACTTTTTATGTGGAAGGAAATAAAAATTTCTATTTTTCTGCATTTAATAAATTGGTGGTTAGTGATCATATGCTTGTCACTTTTGGAGAAATTAATCTTTTAATACAATAGCAAAATAATGCTAATTTGTATTTAAATGTTCTTGGTGAAAGTTTGGTTTCTTTCGGTCAAAGATTTTCTACTATTTTGAATAATATTCATAGAACTTATAAATTATTAGGTGATCTGGAAGTTAGATTGGAGAAAGTTGTTATATCTCCTTCTTCAGAGTCAATTGTCATGCCTAGTATTCAACCACCTTCTAAAATTGATAACTTTAGATTACGTGATATGTCTGAACTTGAAAGGTTAATAATTAAAAAAATTTCTGAGTTTAGAATCTCTGTTCTTAGTAATAGATCTAATGATGAATCTTATCAACATGCTATTAATGATGAGATTAATAAACTTCAAAAATATGCTGATCGTCCTACTATGCGTACTTATTATTATCCTTGTCGCTCACCCCAAGATGTTTTGCATGAGGAATAGAATTTGATACTTAATAATTCCTACTTTGGAAAGCATATATATGAGTGGAATTTAGATGATTTTATGGAGCATTATGTTTATAATTTTGTGCATCATATGTTAATGTATTCTACTATCTGTAAAAATAATGGTAATTCTAATAAAACTGTTGCTAAGATGATAATAGCTGGTTTTACTGGTCAACTTAAAGGCTGGTGGGATAACTATTTGACTCTTGCTAATAAAAAAGAGATTCTTAATACCGTCAAACAAGAAGGTACTAGTGCAACTGTTGAAAATGCTATCTACACCTTGATTGTTACTATAATAGAGTATTTTACTGGTAGATGGGCTAATAATTTTAAATACATCAGAACCTTATTAAATGGTCTAAAGTGTCAAAATTTTACTTCTTTTAGGTGGTATAAAGACAACATCCTTTCTAGAGTCTTGAAAATTCCAGAGTCTAATAGTGCTCATTGAAAATCTAAATTTATTGATTGTTTACCTTTGCTGTTTGCTGAAAGAGTTAAAAAAGACATTTAGGCAAAATGAGGTTAATATTGATTAAAATAAGTTCACTTATGGTAAGTTAATTAAAACTTGTATCCAGGAAGGTCTAAATTTATGTAATGAAATAAAATTAAATCAACAAATAAAAGTAATAATATTACTGAGAAAAAATAATTAGGACAATTTTGTGGACAATTTGGTATGGATAATCCTAAACAGATTGATAATAATAAAAATTAAAAAGATAAAGATGCTTTTTATAAAAAGAAAAAATATAGGCAAAAATCTGATAAAAAGGTCAGGGAAAAAGAAAACAAATGGTCTAATAAAAAACTTTTCAAAAAATTTAAAAAATATGGTGCTTGTTGGAACTGTGGTAAAGTTGGTCACTATGCTAATAAGTGTAAAATGAGATCAAAGATTAATAATCTTGACATTAATGATAAGATCAAAGATGTGCTTTATAAGCTTATGTTTGAATCTGATGATAGTGATTCTGATAATTCTGAGTCTACTGATTTTTTGAATGAATGTTTTGGTGATAGTTCTAGTTCTGAGTGCGAGCTATGTAAAAATGGTGATTCTTGTGCTAATAGTGTTTCTGATAGTAATAAATCTGATAGTGAGGATTTATATAAACTTATGTCTCAATTTAATAATGAGCTTAATGTTATTAATAATAATAGTACTTTTGAGTTTCTTAAAAATGATTAAGGATCCAATTTTGAGGTCAAAAATTATTGATCAAATTGAAAATACTCCTTCTTCTTCTAGACCTACTAATGAATTCGTTTATAACATTCCTGATAGTAAGGATAATGAACCTTATTCTATGACAGAAGTTTATAAAATGTTAGATAATAGAAATAAAAAGAATAGTCCTACTTCTGTTGATGATTTAAAATAGGAAGTTAATAATTTAAAGAATGAGATTATAGAGATTAAGAAGAATAATATATTTATTGAAGAAAGACTTAGGAAATTAGAAATTTCTCAAGGAAAGCAAGTTATACCTAGAATTGATAATTTGTTTGATAACTTTCATGATGTTTCTAATAATTTACAAAGTGATGATTTCCTTTCCAAATTAGAAATGGTTACATCTCAAAAATGATTAGTTAAAATTAATCTTTTGATAGATAATAAATTTTCAAAAGAGTTAATTGCATTAATTGATAGTGATACTGACCTAAATTGTATTCAAGAAGGTCTTATACCTATTAGGTATTTTGAGAAGACTTCTTATGTTCTTCGTACTGTTAATAGTGAAAAACTTGACATTAGTTTTAAACTTTCTAAAGCTTATATTTGTAAAAATAAAACTTGCATACCTATAAGCTTTCTTTTGGTTAAAAATATTTCAAACCAAATTATACTTGGTACCCCTTTTCTTAAAAAAATTTTTACTCTTAAAAATGTAGATCAAAAGGGTTTTATAGGAACTTTTGAAAATAAAGAATTATATTTTCAGTTTATAGCTGAACCGTTTTCTAGAGTTTTAAATAAAATTGAGGATTTGCTTAAAGTTAAAACTGCTCGTCTTAATTTTTTAATGCATGAATTGTAAGTCTTAATATTGATGAACAATTAGCTAATCTTAAACTTAAAGAAAAAATTTCTTTTCTTGAAAACCAATTTTATTTGTCTGTATGTAATGAACATTCTAATGCTTTTTGGAATAGAAATAACATATTGTCGATCTTCCTTATGAAGATAACTTTGATGGAAATATTCCAACCAAGGCTAGACCATGCCAGATGAATTTTGAGTATCTAGTCTACTGCAAGAAGGAAATTGAGTCCTTGTTGTAGAAAAGTCTAATTAGACCAACCAAGTCTCCTTGGTCTTGCACTATTTTTTTATGTTAATAAACGTAATGAGCAAGAATGTGGTGCTCCTAAGTTAGTTATTAACTACAAACCTCTCAGTAAGGTTTTAAAATGGATAGAATACCCAATCCCTAATAAAAAGGATTTAATTGATAGGTTGTTTGATGCTAATATCTTTTCTAAATTTGATTTAAAGTCTAGTTACTGGCAAATTCAAATTGTTGAAAAGGATAGGTTTAAAACTGCTTTTAACATTCCTTTCGGTCAATATGAATGAAATGTTATGCCTTTTGGTTTAAAAAATGCTTCTTCTGAATTTCAAAAGATTATGAATGATATTTTTAATCATTATAGTAATTTCATTATCGTTTATATTGATGACATTGTTGTTTTCTCTAATACTATAGAAAATCATTTCAAACATCTCAATATTTTTAGACAGGTTATTATTAATAATGGTCTTGTTATTTCCAAATCAAAAATGATTTTGTTTCAGACAAAAATTAAATTTTTAGGTCATTTGATTGAAAAAGGAAAAATAATTCCTGTTAATAGAAGTATTGAGTTTGCTTTTAAGTTTTCTGATAAAATTACTGATAAAACTCAATTACATAGATTTTTAGGGAGTCTTAATTACATTTCCCCATATTATAAAAATCTTGCTAATGATACTACCATTTTATATGATAGGTTAAAAAAGAATCCTAAGCCGTGGAGTAATAGTCACACCCATGCAATAATAAAAATTAAGGATAGAGTTAAA
Organism: Jacaranda copaia; assembly: GCA_014898725.1. Lineage (NCBI taxonomy): Eukaryota > Viridiplantae > Streptophyta > Magnoliopsida > Lamiales > Bignoniaceae > Jacaranda > Jacaranda copaia. The sequence goes on along the minus strand of JACGDI010003566.1, from coordinate 295,468 downwards.
CAATTGCCTTGTCTTATGCTTTTTAATCCAAATGGGGAAAAAATTATAAAAATTGATGCTTTTGATATAGATTATGGTGGTGTTTTAAAATAGATTAATCCTAATAGTATACAAGAAATTCTTGTCAGGTTTTGTTCTGGTAAATGGAATAATCGTCAGAAAAACTTTGCTACGATTGCTAAAGAAATCTTTACAATTGTAAAATGTATATTAAAATTTTAAGATGATTTATATAATCAGTCTTTTGTTATAAAAATTAATTGTCAATTTGCTCAATTCATGTTTAATAAGAATTTTAAGCATGATTATTCAAAACAAATGTTTGTAAGGTGGCAAGTTTATTTGGCCCCTTTTGAATTTAAAATTGTTTATAAAAAAGGGATTAATAATAATTTTCCTAACTTTTTGACTCGTGAATATTTATAAAATCAATGATTCCTCACAATAGATTTAATTAATTTAATAAGTTATTCAATAAATAAATTATTTAATAATAACACAAATAATATAATTAAATTTAATTCATTCTTTTGACAATTAATTTTACTAAATTTGTAAACATAAATTTTTAATTTTGTTAATTAGTAAAATTTTAATATTTTTATATATGTATGTATGTGTGTTTATGAATGAGTGAAGTGCGAGAGGGATAGATAAATAAATGATGTGAAATATATAAAGAAAAAATGAGAAGGTAAGTGTAATTTTTAGGGCATAAGATTTTTTCAGCTGAATTGGGAAGATTTTTTGGATATAAAATTTGAATTTCTTGAAAAAAAAAAATAGGAAAATGTGCTTCTATTTTTATTTTTTATTTTTTGGTGTGTTGGGGGGCGGGGGGTGTTGGGAAAAAATTTGGAAAAAATGTAGAACAACACAGCCTCCGAAGTTCCCATTACAAGAATCTCTTTAACAGAGCAAGAAATCCAATCTGCCCTCCAAAGACCGCAATGATAATGTATCGGTTGACTATATTGTGCTCCATCCATTCAAACAATTCTCACCATAACCACAGCCCACAATTTTCAGAAAGAATTGTGATCCCATAAGGGACAAACAGGAAAAAAGAAAAAGGCTTGCTGATAAATACAAGCCCTGTAAAAATACATGCAAGAAAGGGAAAAAGAAGAAATGAATTTCCTCAAAAGCAGATCAATCCACCAAAGCAGTATAAAATCTCACTCTTCCATTAATTATTCTCAGAATATACATAAACACCCAGAACAAGAAATCCTGCAAGAAAAAAAACCCATCTATTTCACAACACCAAATCAACCCCAAAATACTTTCAAAAAAGCCAAAAATGAAAGGGGAGAAAAAAAATCAAAATATTTAAAAGTTCTCTTACGTTCCATGAGGTTCCAAATTCAAACCTCGGAATCTTCAAACAAAACAGCCTAAGTAGTATTACGGAGCATACAATTCAAGATCCTGGAACAAGCATGTCTCAGCCGAGGATAAACCCTGCCAGTGTGAACCCTTGTCTCCCTCCACATATCCTCCATCGTCTCCACAAAAAGATTCAAGCTTCTGATTGGAGGGATGTAAAGGGTCAAAGGGGCTGCAGAAAATGCCACTGCAAAAAACAAGTACAGCATCTCAACCAGTGATAGGATTGGAAAAGAAAACAAAGGGGAAGAGATGGGCCTCTCAAAGATTTGATCTTTTTGACGGGATTTCTTCAGACAAAGAAAAAAAAAAGGGTTGAGGTTGAATTTTCTTGATTTTGTAAGAAAGAAAAATTGTTGCCTTTGTCCTTACAAGAAGAGGAAAGCGGATTTGCTGTGGGGTGCTTTCTTGGTGAAAGGCATTAGGGATTCCCTTTTGAGCTTATACTATGTACAAGTCTACACTTGTCCAGCTTCCGTCAATAGCTTTGATTATATTAAGCTATTATAATTGTTGTTATTGTTTAATTATTGTTTTCTTTTAGGTTTTTCCTTTTTTTTTTTAATAAGGTTGCGTACTTGTTGAATTGTTTGGAGTAGAAATTTTTAGGATTTGCAACTTTTGTTTCTTTCTATTGGTTTCCATGCACATAGTTTTCTTCCTGATATTGGCTTTAGTTTTGTGGGAATATGTGATTCTAATTATTCTAATTGAAATTTGTTTGTTAGTGCTAATTATTCTAGTCTTACTTTCGTGTTTTTTAATTGTGGTATTGACAACTTGTTTGCTTTTGCTTTCACTTTGTAAAAAGTATGAATATTAGAATCTTAATTTGCCTCGATAGAATCATTGGAAATGCATATGGTTACGCTTTACTGACTTGTTTGGTATTGTTTTGGTTGTTTTAGTTTTTAGAAAAATAGAGAGAAAGTGTTTTGAAAAGTAGAGTTGGAGAGTACGAGGTAAGTTTGGTTTTGTTTTGGTATTAGTTAGAGATTATTTTTATATATCTAATTATGTTTTGTGAGGAAAAATTAGTAACATTTGTACCATAGATACTAAATTAGTACTAATTTCTTTGGTTAATGAGGGTAGAAATATGACTTCATATTGATAATTTTATGTGGGTATGCAATTATTGTGTTCAATTTTTAAAATGGGAAGAGAGATATTTTGAAAATATTTTCTGTTGCATTTTGAGAAATATCCTCAAAGAATAAACCAACTTGTTTGGTTTACTTTCCTGAGACGAAAAATATTTTAGGGAAACAAAATCAAATAAGTCATAAAATTTTGAGGTCTTGAGCAAATTTTACATAAATGTAAATTTATATTTGTTTGTTCATAATTGGCATATTGATTAGTAATCATTAATTTATTAATAATTAAAACTTCATTAGACAGATTAGAGAATAGATAAGCTAACCATAACTTCAAATTCCTTTTCTTTGTTTTTTCTTTAAATTTTAACTCTGAGGCTCAAGATAAGTTTTCTTTTTTCTTTTACAAATTTAGATGCAGATGAAATA
>JACGDI010003566.1:280236-292380 GCA_014898725.1 Jacaranda copaia | reverse complement strand
AAAATTAGATTCATCTGGACGAATTCAATTGGATTTAGGAAGAGTTTTGAATTTAAATATTTCAATATAAAAAAAATTTAAAATTACCATGATGACAAAAACAATAATTCAAAATGAATAGTACTAAAATTGATTTAAAATTTATTATAACTTAAAGTTATTTAAATAAATTTATTGTATGTTGAATTTAAAATTCTTTAACTTTCTAATTTTTCTAATGAAGCTCACTAAACAAAGGGGGACAAAAGCAAGACAACGAACATCAAACCATGTGAGTCGCAGAGTCGGCTACTCTTCTAAGACGGCACACGGGCCTCACGTTGGAATGCTAATCTCTAATTAATACTAATTATCATGATTCAATTTATCTTCGTTACCAAAACTAATTAACTTTATTAAAAATGAATTGAATTTGATCTGCTGCATGTATCGGATCCTATCCCTCCTAAGAATATGAAATAAACAAATTGCTCGTGAAATGTTTAATATTTTAGTATTATTTACGCGTAATGAGTTCAGAACATTAAATATAATTTTTAATGTGTATTTGACCACTTAATTTTCTTTATTAGAAAATAAATAAGTTTTTATTCAAATAAAATGCTGTTTGTATCTTTTATTCCATTTTAAGTTTTATCTTCCATTTTATTGAATAGATGCATGTCAAGTATGCCAAATATTTTTTTGTAAAAATAATTAATTTGAAATTAATTATACTTGACATGTATTCAGTAAGTTGGAACAGGAGATGAGGCATACAATAGAACAGAGGATATAAAGTGAATAAAATAATAAAGCAACTATTTTTCTTTTGGTATGTTTTCAAATAATTTGCCTAAAACACATTCACTTCTTTTATATAATAGCAACCATTTATAACTCCCATATTTTATGCCTACAATTACAATTTTATCACAACTTTTTAATTCTTACTTACAAAAATATTTAAATAAATATATTAGAATTATTAAAATGAATTTACGTCACAAAAAATAAATAAATATTATTATATAATTAAATAAAATATTTTAAAAATTTTAATACATACATCATATGTGCTAATTTGCTGGTCCAAATAAAATAATTTCTGGAGAGTGGAGACTACTTTCTGTTAAATCCAAGTTCAGCCGCTTATTAGGTTTTGAAATTTGGACTCAATTAGTGCCACATTGTAATGGATTAGGTGTTCAATTGGCCATCACTAATTGTTATTAAAAATTATTTATCATTAATATTTTAAGCGACTTTCTTGTGTGGAATGTTCGAGGAGCTTCCTGCACCAAATTCGTTGACCATTTTGGACACATGTAAGGAAGGGTTATCACAAGAAAAGCTATTTGGAGACCAAACATGAGAAAACCATAAAATCAACCGTAAATCTGGACCTACACACACACACACACACACACACACATGTACATAGGTTATTGCTCTAGAATCAAGATCCAAGAATTAATATGAACTGGGTCAAAATCACATCATACTCGGTCCAATTTGTAGTCCAATCCGATCCACGATCTTATTGTATGAGCAATTCAAATTAATTAATAATGGATGTCTAAAATTGGGCTGACATATTCATCTGCAAAAGGTACTTTAATATGGCTTTATACGACAAAGGTTTAACTTACCTATTATTTGGATTTCGAGATACAAGTTTTTTAAAATATCTTATAAGATATTAAAAAGTGTTTGGTAAATTTTTTTTTTTAAAAGCTCGTAAGGTCTTAAAATAAGATATTAGGATCTTATAAACCTTTTTTGTAAAAAAAAAAAAAGGAGGATGTTTGAATGAGCTTATAAGCTTTCCAAAATATTTTATAAGATGTTTGAAAGTTTATAAGATGTGAAAAGTGTTTGGTAAATTTTTTTAAAAAAAGAACTTATAAGATCCTAACTTTTAAGCTTATTTTAGGAGTTTGTAAGCTCTTTTTAAAAAGATAAGGAGTTCCTAACTTATTTTTAATATCTTAATAAACTACTTGAATTTTAATTGTATTAATTATAAAATTGTCATGACTAATATTTCATAAGTTTCACAATTTTATTTTACCCAAATGCTTTAAGAGTTTATTTTTAAAATAATATCTAACATCTTATATATAAGTTCTAAAAACATCTTATAAAACTTAGAGAGTATTTAGCTAATTTTATTTAAAAGGTCTTATAAATTCTTACATCTTATAAGCTTCTAAATATCTTATAATATGTTTTGAAAAGTTTATAAGTTCACCCAAATACCATCTTAATTACTGTAGGACCAAACTCCAAATAAGCAACTTGAAAACAGGCTAGAAACAAATTGACGTTTAACATATTTTCGACCTGGTTAGAGGCGTACTCTGGAAACCTGGTCACTGTAGCTCAATAACTCAAACCTATTCAGTGTCTAACAAAAAGTAGCCTAGCTAGTTAACAAGGCTGGTTTATCTCGAAAATAAAAGAAATTAGGGTACATATGAAATTTAAGTTTTCGACGAAAACTGTAACAATTCATATGATTTTGTTAATTCGGCGCAGCAGCACATTTTAATAGAATACAGATTTTTCATAATTTCTTAAAAGGAATGTATCTTTCTTATGTTTCCGTCCTTGGTCAAAATCAAGATTGAGTTGATCAATGCTTGCGAGACAACCAAGTAGATGTGTAATACCTCTCCAAGCTTAGGTTTCACGACCATGAGGGGCGAGGACAAATACTGTTTTAATTCATCCATAGCCCAATCACACTATTTGTTTCACTAGAAAATCAACTTCTTGGTATTTACGAGAATCTTGAAGAAAGGTAGGCTCTTGTCAGCTAAATAGACAATGAAACTCCCAAGGGCTATAACCCGCTTGACCAAGTGCTATACATTTCTTACTATTCGAGGTGGAGCAACATCAAGTATGGTCCGAATTTTTTGTGGATTGGCCTCAATGATCCTTTGATTGGCTATATAACCCAAGAATTTTCCTCTTTGAAAGCCAAACGTATGCTTGTTTGGATTCAATTTCAAATCAAATGCTCACAATATGGTAAAGTTGTGGTTGAGGTCAAGTAGATGCTCCTTGGCCTTTTTTGTTTTGATAATCATGTCATCAATATAAACCTCCATAGACTTGCTGATCTCATTCTTGAACATATAGTTGATCAGTCTTTGGTAGGTTACTCCAGCATTTTTGAGTCCAAAGGGCATGGCCAAAAAGCAGTAAACTCCATTGGGGATTGCAAAAGAGGTTTTGTTCCTGTCTTCAGGGGCCGTAAATATCTGGTAATACCCTTAGAGTGCATCTATCATACTCAACAGTTCACAACCAACTGTAAAATTTATGAATAAATCTATTCAAGGCAGGGGGTAAGGATCTTTAAGACAAACTTTATTCAAATCAGTGAAATTATTATACATGCACCATTATCCCTCATTCTTGGGGATAAGTATAAACATTATAAAGTCAATATGGATATTGAATTTCTACAATATAGCTTACATCTAAGAGTTTTCTAACTTTCTCCTTGATGATTTGGCTCATCTCGGCATTTAAGGTTTTCATCCTTTGCTTGATTAGCTTGTACGAGGGGTCTACATTGAGGCAGTTAACAATTATACTGGGTCGATTACCTGGATGTCGGATGCCTTCCTGGCAAAAATGTCAATATTTCTCAATAGAAAATCAACCATGAGACATTCTATGTGGGGGCCCATATCTGTTCTGATCTTAGTGGTTTTATCAGGGTTCCCAGCCTCCAGCTTAACCATCTTGAACTTCCTGACGGGCTTCACTCTGGTGTCTTCCAACCTTCTCTTCTTATTAGCCTGACCCTCCTCGTGTTCTGCTAAAAGGGTGTTCTCCGAGTTCTTCAGTTGTAGTCGAGTCTTCTGCTCGCTCGACTCGATCAAAATGGTGTAACATTGCCAGGCTTCCTTGATGTTGCATAGTAGTTTGCCCATGCTCGTCGGAGTTGAGAATTTAATTTTCATGTGTTTAAGTTGATACAATGGCATGAAAATCATTAAAAGCTGGTTGACCAATTATAACATTATAAGAAAATAGGGCATCAATGACCAGATAGTTTATCATCAATATCTTTCTGCAGGGCACCTCCCCAAATAATTTAGATAGGTTGATGGAACTTTCTAAAATAATTTTCGACCCCTCAAACCCGACCAGAGTGGTACACACGGGCCCAAATTTTAGCTGGCCTAGGTTGATCCTTTTCAATATTGAGAGAAAAATGATGCTGGCAGAGCTATCATCATCGACCGCAACTTTCCTAACTTCAAAGTTGGCAATCTCAATGGAGACTATCATGAGACAATCAGTTTTATGGTCAATGTTTTCCCCTTTGAGATGGGCCAAGTTATTGTCGGTGAAGGAGATGGGCTCTACATTGGTGGAAAAATGAAACATTGTTTCGACTGGGGAGGCTTTGGTCGACTCTAGCCTCCTCTGCGTTTGTCTCCTCATTGACTTTGAGTCCTCCCCAGTGGGCCTTTGCAATTATGTCAATTACCCCTCGAATGGGTGAGCAGTCATCATGGATAGGTTTCTTTCCTTCATCATGGATAGGTTTCTTTCCTTTATTTTCCCTCGGGCTAACCGACCTTTTTCTATGGGGAGTCTGATCGAATTTTCCCCATTCAATTTTTTGATCGTTGGCCACATAATTTTTGAGATAGCCCTGCCTAATGAGCCTCTCAATTTCATCCCAGAGATTGAAGTAGTCATTTATGTCATGGCCTCTTTATTTGTGAAAGTGGTAATATTTCTTTAATTTTTTCATTGCTTCAGTTTCTGTCAACTTCCTCAATTTCTTGAGAAGGTTGTCATGCTAAATTGCAAATAGGACTTGTCTCCTCGGGATGTTAGCTAGAGTATAGTCATGAAAGTGTTTTATTGGAGATTGACGACCATCCATTTACTTTTGGTCATCTTTTTCTTTATTTTTCTTTTTCTCAACATGAGGGTTACAAAATTTCAATTTGTTTATCTCTTCCTAGGTCATGTATCTTTCCACCAAATCAGGCAACTCTTCCATCGATCATAAGCATTCTCGCACTAAAGCATTGGTGCATTCTTTCTGTCAGAGTTCCAAAAATAGCATATCAATCAGGAACTTGATCTTGGGGTTATTGATCTTCAGCACCTCCATGTTGAACCTGGTAAAAATATCATGGAGAGACTCCTCCTTGTTCTGCTTGATGGTGTGGAGATGGGTGTGTGGGAGTTTCACTTTTCGTCAATTGGCGAACTGGTGCAAGAACTTATCACAAAACTAGTTGTGGGAGTATATCGATGAAGGTTCAAGTTTGACAAACCAATTGAGTGTTATACCTTGAAAAGTGGTCATAGCATCTTCGCGTGTATGTATAATTATGTCCATGCAATTGCATCATATGCTCGAACTACATCTGGTGCTCATTGGAATCAATTGAGCCATCATACTGTAGGAGCTCGGTTGGGACCTTAGCATCAATAGCAATGCGCTTATTGATAATCTCCTGAATAAACAACAACCTTCTCTCTCGGAGAGACCTTTGGGGCCCTCTGGGTTGGGCATCCTTTTAGTGTTTCTCCTCAAGGTGTCTATTTAGTTGCTACACTTGGTGGAAAACTTCTTCCCACTCATCCTAATTCGCCTAGGTCATGTTACGGTCGAGCTAATGCCTCACGTGCTTGACATTATTGAATGGGCCGGGCTGTGTGATTTGCTGATTCACCCATTTTCTTGCGCTCGTTTAATCTTGAATGTTCGACTTTATCACGCTATGGGGCTCGATTAGGTCGAATGTAATAATCTATAAAATCAACAATCTCTTCCCTTAGCTTCGATCCCCCCTTTCTCCATAGAGGTGCTTGGAGCTTGCTTCTCGTCTAGTTGGTGGGCACCTAAACTCCGGGCAACTGTGACTATCTCGAGGAGACCTCTCTTTGGCAACGACAGTCGTGGAGTTGCACTATTAGCTGGGGTTGGCATGGTTGTATGCCTATTCAATGTCGCAAAAAGCTGAGCAGAGATCTGGACGGAGATTTGTTCAATTTTAAGTTGCATTAACTGAGGTATGGTTAAGGTAACAACTTGCTTCGATGGAGCGCTGAGGCTTAGGGCATGTGATCTTTGTTGAGGTTAAGTGGGAGAAGGAGACATTGTCCTTCTATTTTCTCCCTCTTAGATGCAGCTCTTTTGGTGTTTACCATTTTTTCAGTTGCAATCTCAAGGTTCCCACATATGGTGCCAAAATGATGAGGTTGAAAGCTATTTTACTGGATTGGGTTGTGTTTGGGCTAATTGGACTAGGGAGATCGAACGATCCAATAGTAATATCTTCTTTGGGTTGAGATTTGCGACCACTAACAAATGTCAAACTAGCCAAGATGCCCTAGCCTAAGGCACTCTAACACTCAAGTTAGAATTGGTCGTGCAAGAGAATTGAGTAGCAGAATAAGAGCGTACAGTAAAACTGGCATACTTGGAGGGTGGCTAGCAATGGAATATTTATAGCCTTCTCCAGGTAGGTGATATGTCTAAGATGCCCCTATTAAGTGTAGAGAGCTTTTGTTCTTACTTGGGAGTTGTAGGTCATTTTTTAATCCTATACTATTCTAGGTGGCATCATCTTCTACTTTTTCTTGGAGAATAGTACTTTGGAGGTGCGCCTCCTAATAGAGTTGGTGGTAGAGGCGGTACTAGGGTGGCATGCACCATTAATGCAAATGCATGCTAATTGTCGAGCATTGAATGCGGCAAGGATATGATTTGGTACCGGAGTGAGCATTCTGATCAACAATGATCGACCATAGAAAGTTATCGACTAGAGAAATAGCCGAATGTACTAGGCGGCTTGAAGTTTCCCATGGAGTAGGGTCAAGAACTAAGCGTTCGACCTAGTTGTTGTGGTTGAGTGACTCGGCTTAACTAGGTTTGAAAGTATAGTTGGACTTTAGATGCAAAGTGGGTCTAGAAGCATTCGATGGAGTCGATAACTATTGAGTTGGGCCTATTTGGCTATCCTATATTAGCATATATATTGTATTATATACAAACATATATATACTATATGTATATGTGTATGTGTATATATATCACCCCACCACCAACCCCATTGCTACCATCATGGTTGCCTCCTCCTTCCCCCCAAATCTCTATCACAACGGCAGGGTAGTAAATTGTTGCTTGCTACCCAAGCTGTCATGGCAACGGACGAAAGAATAAGGGGAACGAGGGTGGTGTGCACTAGGTGGGGGGAATGGACAAGGAGGTAGGTGGGATAGGATTTTATTTTATGTTTTAAAAGATATCTTTTTTTAATTAATAAATAATATAATTAACATATATATTTAATTTTTTATTTATTATGTTTTGAATTAATTAATTAATAAATTTTTAAGATTATTGTAAACAGATTTATTATTTGAATAAATATTTTAAATATTTTTTAATTTAGATATGATTATAATTTTAATAAATTATATAATTAAATTTAAAAATTATCTTTTTTAATTAATAAATAATATAGTTTAAAGTTACATATATTAATTTTTTATTTTCTAATTGATAAATAAAATTAATTAAATTGTAAATATGTTTATAATTAAAATTATATTTTTAAATGATAGATTTAAATTTTTATCTTTTTAATTTTTAGTTTACTTTATTTCTAATTAATAAAAATATTTAATTAAATTATTTTAGAGGCCATTATTATTTTTTTGTTTTAAAAATCAGTAAAATTATATTATCATGATAGATTTAATTTATTTTAATTTTTTACCTTTTAGTTAAATTGAATTGAATTTAATTAAAATATTATACATATTACTATTTTATTATTATTATTATTATTATTATATTATTTTAATAATATAAATTTATACTTGACGTAATTTAATATGTTATATTTTAATGATATAAATTTAATTAAATTATGTTAGATATGCTTATTATTTTTAGTATTATTGAATATATCATTTCAATTATTAAAATTCTATGTTCCAAGATGATAGATTTGATTTATATTTTTAATTTTTCTTACTTATTAAATTCAATTGAATATAGTTAAATCATCTTAAATGCATTTACTATTTTAAATTCACCTAGTATTCTTCTTTGTCTTTTACATTTAAGATCTCAAACAAAAAAGTAATAACAAAAACACCCTTAATTAATTAAAAAATATTTCAATACCATCTTTGAGGGTATTTTTGTCCACTAAAAAAAGTTAAATCCGGTTAAAAATGGAGTAAATGATTCTAAGGGCATTTTGGAATTTCACTCTAATTTTTTGACATCAGTTGGTCAAAACCCTAATATTGACTAATAGTTGGGTTGAAATGTTGGGCAGCGACAAAGTTCAGAGGGTAAATATAATTTTCAAAATAACAAATTTTTTTTGATAATTACATCAAACCTCATTGGAGGTGGCTGTAATTGATCCTATATTATATTTATACTATATGTAAAGAAAAGTCTCTTTATCACGCTACACTAAAATATTTTTATTTACTCAAAATACTCTTATAAGATAGAAAAGAAATCTATATAAATTTTTAAAATTTTATTCATAACTCCAATATGATCTCTTCATTCATTCGTACTCTCCTAACTCAATCCCCTCTTCAATATCCACAACTTCCTCCCCGCTAATTCTCTATCTTATAATACTCATTATTCTTCTAAATAAAAATTTTTCAAAATAAAAATATATCACACTCAAAAAGTAGTTATGCGTGTGGGAACTATGTGCAATAATTGTTAGTTTGCATAATATTTATTATGTTTATATAGATACACAATAATATGTATATATCTATATATTTAAATATATTTTTTATTAATATATTTAAATATGATTAATTTGGACCATCTATTTTAAAAAAAAATTAAATGGTTGATATAAAAAGGATATAACAGTCCTTTATGTACTAAAAGCTTTAAACACTTGCACTAGAAGCGCGTCTATTTCACTGCACATCCTGAATGTGCTTTTTTGCATCATTTTTGAAATGATAAGAGGGTTTTTTTTGACTTTTCATTTTAATGACAGGATAGCATTTTGCTCTTTCGTCATTTCTCAGTTTGGGGGTGGAGTGTAAATTACAATTGGCCATGATATAATATTTTGCCTAGTTGATTTTTTATATCCAATGGTAAATTTGAACATAGTACTTGATATTTGTGATAGACGCACAAATAATCTTGATCTATTTTTAATTTATTTCTTGTGATATCAATATTTATTGGTAATTATAAATTAAAAACCGATAAATAATGATAGTGAATAGTGGGTTTGCTGGCGTTGCAGTTGTTCGAGTTTGATGACAAGTTTAGAGGAAGATATGATGCTACTTTTCAAATAGTAAAGGGGTATTATACGTTGATAAGCGGGTACATGGATGAGTAGTTGTGGGCAGCTTTGTGGCTATACAAAACTACCAACAACATAAGCTACTTCAATTATGCTATTGAAAATGTCGAGTTTTTTGGTAGGATCACTTGGGCCATCATGGAATTCAGCTGGGACGTTAGGTATGCTGGTCTCCAAATCGTTGTAGCTATGGCAACCACTCTCTCTCTGTCCCTTTTTTTTAATTATTTAATATTTCAATTTCGAATATGATAAAAATTCAACCACGTTATTGATTAATTTTTTGTCAATGAATAAACTATAAAAATAGGACTATAGCTATGGTCAATTTACAATATAGGATCGAAATTTTGCATGGTATTAAAGTAGGACCATACCTCATTAAAAATAAAAAAAAAGATAGTAGCTACTGTAAAACACTGTCAACATTGGTAATTATTTGTGTGGCGTTTGTGTGGTGCTTGTGTGGTGCCTATACTGGTGTTCTATACATGCGCTATATAAGTAATCACTAGCGCTGACTATATTTTTCGGTAGCCCCTGCCTTTGTTTTTTAATGAGTTTCGATCCTATTTTAATATCACTCAAAATTTTGATCCTAAAAATACGAAATGGCCATAGCTACAACAAATTGCACTTCCTGTAACAAAGTAAAAATTCATTACAAAATCATGATTTTTTGTAACGAGACTGAAATTTTGTTACTAAAGCACTCATCTTAGGTAACTGAAAAAAATATTTGTTACCCAAAATTTTTATTCTTTTGTAACTAAAGAAAAGTTTGTTACGAAAACTGCAGTATTGTCACAAATAATTTTTCCCACCTTTCAGGAAGACATATTTGTAACGAAAGTTTCAACTTTTTTGTTACGTTACCAAATTTAATACAATTAAGTTTTATAGTAACAAATATATTTGTTACTACAGTTAATAATTTACCCTCTAAAATTTTTTTCCCTCCAAAATTTTGTTATAAAAAATGTCAACAAATACTTTTTTTTAACTAATTTTAAATCACAATTAAATACAATCTCACCTAAATTTTGTTTCCCTCTAAAAATGTATTCCCTCCAAATTTGCTCCAAAGTTTCTTCCTTCAAAATTTTGTTCCCTCCATAAATTAATTTAATGTAAAGTGTAAAAAATATTTTAGTTATTAATATCACAAGTCATCACAATTAAAAATTTCCTCAAAAAATTGGCACCTCCCTATATGCCCATGTCACCCTTCACCATGGTTAAAAAAATTAAAACTAAAATTAAAAATCTAAAAATAAAAGATAAAAGTATTCTTTATTTAGATCTACTTAGATCTACATGTCAAACCATTAATCGGTTTAAAATTTTTTATAATTAAATAATGTAACACCTCTAAAATTTGGTATTTTTAAAATAAAGATTTAGAATTCAAGATATCTGCTGATCGAATTTTAGAGCTCAAAATATAAATAAAAGGGACTTAATTGTAAGAATTTTGGAAGTTTTGGGGTTGACTCGAAAATTGAGAAAAATTTGATTGACCAACATTTGGAAGTTTTGTGGGTTAAAGTGGGATTATTATTGGTTAAAGGAGTCAATGTGAGGCAACAAATAGTTTTGGGGCTGAAAAGAAGACATTCAAAACTAGAGAGGACTTTATTGAAGGCTGGGCAATAGTTTCGGGGTGAAACTACAGTTTTTAAAAGTTCAACTATATATATCAAAACAACGCCATATTTCTTCATCTTCTCTCCCAAGTCCATTGTCTTCCTCCTCTAGCCACTTTCTTCGGCGAACAACAAAACTCACCATACTATATACTATTTTACTCTTATTAGCTCAAGGAACACAAATATACCATTTTACCCCAAAATTGACAGACATTGCGGCCGAAATTAGAGCTCAAAGTCACTGTCTCAGTGGTGGTGATGGATTTCTCTATTTTAGCAACCGAAGCTCAAGTTTAACTACTGGGTTTTGTTGGGCTTGACTCAAGGATCACAATGATAGCTTGAATGTCCAAAATTGACCATCGACGGCAAAGTAATTTGAAGAAAATTGAGCAGCGGTGTTGGTGGCAAGACTTTGATTTTTTGGCCAATTGACCGGCCAAATGACATCGGAATCTAAAATTTTTTGAGGGATTTGACTCGTGGAGCTGAGGAGCATTTTGTAGTGGTGGTGATGAAGTTTTTCGGCAGTGGCCAACACCGAGGCAAATTGCTCATCTTGACGCAGTGATTGCATGCACGTGGGTTGAGCGTGAAGATTCCTTGTCGATAATGAGAAATTTGGGTAAATGGCTAGAAATGAGTTTAAATTGTATGCATGTATATGTATGTACTTTCTAAGCTTAGCAATACAATATACAATTGTGAAGAACACACGATTTGATTGAAAATGTAGAGTCATGCATATAATTACATAAGTTAGTGAACCCGAATTTGAAATGTTACATGATAATTTTGGGTAATTAAAGTTAATTAGGTAATTAGGTTCTAATTTTGTATAAATAAATACTAAGTGGTGAATTTGGACTATTAATAATAATTGTGCTAATGTAATTGGCTTTGTGTAATGTCACAAGATTAATTCTATAATTAAGGACCTATTTGTATATTTTTATCGAAATCGATGCAACCCAAGAATATTTTTCGTAATAACGGCATAATTATGAATAATACCTATTGATCATGTTGAAGCTAATCACTAAGGAATAGCATTAATAGTATAATGTCTAGTTTTAGATTGTTATTTGTATGATTATGATTGTAAGGATGACAGGGATTATGTGTATATATAAATATATATATATATA
>JACGDI010003566.1:261544-277300 GCA_014898725.1 Jacaranda copaia | reverse complement strand
AACTCAACTATATAAAACATAATTCTTCAGACTGATTATAATAGAATTCGGAAGAACAGATAGACAATATGGAAAAGCTAACAGGAAACTCTCCTGCCTTATTGCTTTAGGAACAGATTACAGACATACAGAAATCATGTAGGCAAGTTAAACCCAAAGCATATGCATTCCAAGAAAAAGCTGTAAGATATGCATTGCAGATTCACTTTATACCAGACAGACAGATAGTTTACATAAGTGTAATAGCTTGGTATGTGGCAGATGCTTATACGGACTGTATAGCGCACCGCTGATACCTAGGGAAAAATCCATAGCGTGTTGCCCGTACCTAGGGGAAATCCCTAGCTTACGATTGGCACCCAGGGGAAAATCTCTAGCGTACCGGTGACATCCAGGGAGAAATCCCTAGCATGCCCCTACATAACCAAATGGATCGCTCATTATGGCACTTGGCCCATATATCACCATACAGATAATAGAATAACCACTCATACAGATGCTCAGGGGGAAATCCCTAGCACATTGTTGGTTTTAGATCAACAGATCAGAATAAAACAGAACAGTATGCCATCAAGGCAACAGAAAATAGTAAACGGAATAGATAAGCCAGCATGGCCAATGAATACAGAGCTGATAACAGAAATGCCAACAAGGCAACAGATACAGTACAAATAATATAGATACGAGATAGATAGATAATAGATAGAAATTCTAGGCACCAGAACAAATAGAAAAGAAAACCAACATTAGAGATAACCCTCACAGGGGTATTCAAATAAGATAACAGATAATAGATAGCAGACATATTCCAAATATAGATCAGAATACGATTCAGAAACAGAGAAACCTACACAGGGGCTTATTACTACCACAAATAAGAAATATAATGCCAGATTGGTAGACCCTTACAGGGGTTTCCAACAATTTAGATTAGCTTAACAAAGTAATACCTAGAGTGGGAGACCCTCATAGGGGTTTTCAACACTATCAAAGCAAGTTAAACAAAGCAATATCCAGAGTGGGAGACCCTTACCTCTTGCAGTTCCAAATAGCAACAGCCAAAAATCGATCTTACTGCTCGTTTGTGCCTAGCTTGTCACCACCTAACCAAAAAAATATGCCACGAGTCAAATTTCTCTAAATTCAACATTTATGCATAAATTCCTAGCCAAATCCCCATTCCAACACAATTAACTTATAATGATTCCCGATATCAAAATTTATATTCAACTTATTCATAACCAACATACGAGTCCAAAATCATATCTTCCATTACCCTATTCCTCGTGTAGAAAAATAATCATCGAAATACCTATATCAACTCAAAGGCTCGACCTAGATAAAACTAACAACTACAAGCATACATGCACATATATATAATATACAATATCCAAATAAAATTCCGGTCTTACTAATGAAGGCTCGAAATCACAAACCAAAAGCACCAGGATGATCATCGTGTCGAGACGAAGAGACTACCTCTCCGCCATTGCTGGAAAATGAAACTTGACCACCAAATTATTCCTCTCTTCACGAGGATTCCAATGCCACTTTTCATTTACAATTTTGAGTAGTGTACACACCGGAATGGGTAAAAAACCGCCACTTTCTCCTTTCTCTGACGAGCTCCGATCATTGCCTTGTTGTCGTTGAAAATGCCATGCAATGGTACCGCTGCGTTTCTCTCATCAAGAGCTTCCTAACCCTACCCTTGGAATGGAGAATGGTCGCCGAAAAAGAAGAAACTCGGCAACCACTGTGACATGCAATCCTCGATTCTCCTTTGTCCACCGCTGCTCCACCGTTCAGTTGGTGGTTCTGAGGTGGGAAAGGTATTGGTTGTGGTGAGGGGATGAGTTTGGGTGGTTTGGAGTAGTGAAAAAGTTGCCAGAAAATGGTCGGAGATGGTGGTGAAGCTTCGGTGAAGAAATAAGAAAAAGAGAGGAAAAGGGAGAAGAAAAGGAAGAAGGAGGAAAAGGAAAGAAAAAGTGGGAAGAAAAAGAGAGGGCCTTGCCCGTACTCAAAATCTGATTTTTTTCATTTCATTTTCATTTTTTTAATAAAATTTTTAAATTATACAATTTTTTTCCAAATTTTTAGAAAATTATGATTAACCCCAAATTGATCAAAAGTATACACAATTAAGTCTACAAAAATTATAATTTAACCCATAAAATTTTTAAAATAATTAATAATGTGAGATTCATAAAATTTTGAAATAACGATAAAATCATATATTATAAATAAAATAAATAAAATTTTAGGTGTGTTACATAAAGCGTTTTATATTATAAACTCTTCTACAAAATGTAAAGAGGTTTTTACTTAATTATTTTTAAAATTTGAACATACTCCTGTAATAATTTAGACCGTATGAATTTTAAGTTTTTATTTTATTCATACGTGCAAGGCTTATTTTAAAAAATAAAATTTGATATTTTTATAAACATAAAAATTTTTTATAGTATATTTTCATTAAAAACTCAGCCAAACACCCACTTAGTCTATATTTTTACTTGTATGTTAATATTATATATTTTCATTAAAGAAATAAATTATTCTAGTATTTTCTTTACCCAATACTCACAACGCAAAAATATTGCTCCTTTACCTAACAATTTATATATACATATATGTAATAAAATTTCTTTGCTTCATGTAGCTATATTATATAATCATAGCTATATTATATAATCATCCCAAACTTTCTATTTATTTCTTTTAGTTCACTATTTAATGCTCTTATTTTATTTATTCAAATGACAATTACTAGTTTTATTTTTAAAAATAATAATATTTTCTAAAATATTCTAATAAGCTAATTATGGCATATCATTAATTTTCAAAACTTACTTTTAATAGTGTAACAAATTCACACATTTTACTCTTCTGACTAATATTTTTTATAATTTTATTTTATTTATATTAAGAACTAGGGGTATAAATGAAACGAGACAATTCATGAATAGTTCAAGCTCGTCAGTTAAATGAGTCAAACTAAGCTTAATATGTATAAGTATCTATGCATACATCTATATTAACAAAGGTTGACTGCAGCCAAGTTGGTAAAGTTCATGTTGAAGGCTAAAGCAGGTGAGGGTTCAAGTTTTCATTCCAACAGATTTTGAATTTCCATTTCCAACCGGCGGGTGCGTTGTGGGTCGGGTAGTGGGGCGACTCCATTTCCAATGTGTGGGTTGGGTAGGTTGGGTGCGTCGGGGGCAGGTGCGTCGTGGGTTGAGCAGCAGGGCGGCTCCATTTCTAGCATGTGGGCAGGCATATTGTGGGTGTGGCACATGCGGCAGGATGGGCCATGGGTTGGGTGGGGCAGTGTGCTGCGGGTTCGGCAGGTTGGTTCAAGTGTTAAATGTAACAAAATTTTTACACTTTTTCGTAACAAAACTCTTGGTTATCTATTCCATTAATGAAACTCTTAGTTATCTATTCCATTAATAACGAAATATTTTTTTTGAATTAAAATATTATTTAGCTAATCGTAACCAAATTTTTGGTTACACAAACAATTTTTAACGAAACTAAAATAAATAAATAAATAATATTATTAGAATATACATTGGTAACAAAAAATAAAAGGTTAAAAAACTACCAACGTTTTAATAACTAATTATTTCGTTATGTTATAAAAATCTATGGTAACTAACATTGTTTTGTCACTTATATAAGACTTTTTGTAATGAAACATTTTGTCGCTATAAGTTCATCATTTGTAACGAACCAAAAAATTTGTTACCCAAACTTTTTGTGATTGGTTTTAGGCCACTAAACTTGAATAATGAAATTTTCGTTTCCAATAATTTCAGTAACGAATTTCAGTGTCATGGTAACAAAATTATTCGTTACTAAAACTGTACTTTGTTATAGCTACTGTCCTAGTTTTACTATTTTTTCTTGTATTAATCATGTAGTTGCCAACGGAAGGAAAAAACAAATGACATACATAGATCTTCCAAGAGTACTGCTCAAAGGCAGAATACTACATTTGTGCTTGCTTGAACAAGAACAATTTCACTAACGTGAGGCGCAACCTAGGTGGGCCTATACACCCACCAATGGAACAACTTGTAGTACGTTTCCAATGCAGCATTGTTGCTCACCATCTACTCAAACCACCTCCTTTCCACCAATCAAATGCCCGATTGCCACACTGGTTTAGTGGGATCCCATGAGATCATATCCTTTGTCAAGTCGCAGGTGAACTACATTTGGAGTGCCAATCTTACGGGAGTGAGCTACTTGGTTGGCTATGGAGCCGTCTATCGCAAGTGGGCGCATCACAGGGGAGCATCCACAGCGTCGTATAGGGATAGTATGGATTTTGTGGGGTGCATGCAGGGTTGTCATAATTAGTTTGGAAGCCATGCCCTCAACCTTAATGTTCTTGTTGGAGCCCTGGTTGGTGGACCTGATGGAAAGGATGAATGCAGGGACGGAAGAGACAACTTCGCTCAAGCTGAAGCTTGCACTTATAACACAGCGCTACTTGTTGGGATTTTTGCTGATTTTCATGCAACGGAAAAGGGTAGCTTCAATTCCACTATTTCACATAGTCTACCCTTGTGTTCTTTCATATAAACTTGGGAAAGGCAATAAGAATACAAAGAAAAACAGCAATGAGTAGTGCAATAAAAGCAAAAGACCAAAATGTGAATCCGGCAATGTAAATAGTTGAAAGCACATCTTAACAATTTTGAGAACTGCTATATTTCTTCTGTTCTTAAATAAACCTTCTTATTATCATCATACAGAAATAAGGTCTTTAACAAATACTAGCTTCTAGAAGTTCAAATACTATGACTCTTGTCATGTGAATGTCCACTAATTTATTACTTAAATCTTGCCTCCAAGTACCACTTGGACACTTGGGCAATCCTATAACAAGGGACTTTTGATGGTCCAGTAGGATCATACCTATCGGACTGATCCACCCAATAGGATGATACTATCAAACATTTGGTATATATGATTAATAGAGTAATGTTGACAACACATAAAAAATGTATAATGACAAATTGAACAACTTCTCATAAAGCAATATTGTGGAAGAGTAAACTCATTTAAGAGATGTACTTTATGACTTTTTTTTAATAAAAACATCTAGCAATATATATGTAAATAGTTAAGCTACTTACATAGATAAGAAAGTTATATAAATACTTAGTAAATTCTATTTGTTGCAAAGTAATATCGCTCTAGTGAGTAGCGATTTAATTGAAAAAAAATATTTTTCTTTAATTTATGAACTATGTACAATATTAGGTTTCATTTATTAATATATTATATACTATTCAATAGAACCTATTAATAAATAAATTACAAATTAGTCGCCATTTTTTATAACGATTACTTGTCTATTTTCTTTCTTTCTATAAAATTATTATGATCATTACATTTGATTTATTAATGTATTATATAATATTCAATACAATGTATTTATAAATAATTTACAAATTAGTCCCATTTCTTGTAGCTATTAGTTTGTTTATTCACATATGAAAGTACTTACTACATTTATTATAATGTGTTTATAATACAACTTATTTATTAAATTTATTGATACGATTTATTAAGATATAATAATTGTATTTATAATGTATTATATACATAGTAATATGCACAAAGTAATAGTCATTTCTCATGGCAGAATTTTGACTATGCAAATTTTAAAGTAGTTGCTATTTTGAAAATATGGATTACTTTCTTTAGTCATTATTTTTTTTGCAAGAACAAAATTGTCTTTTAAACTATTTGAGAATCATACCTCTTTGACGGTGTAGATTTCCTTAAAAACATCATATGATTGAGAAATGTCAAGTAGGTACAACCCCTACTTGACCTTAGAAAGGGTCTATAACAAAAGAAAGTCACGTAAGAAGACATAATATTTATTTGAAGCAAGAACTGAGTTGTTGTGAGCACTATACTTGTCAGAGGGACACAAAATTATGTGAAAGACAATAGGAGCTAGTTTGGTTTAAATAATGTGATTATGAATTATATAAAAACAAATATATACGTTTTAAGTCTATCAAAATACAACAATACAATTTCACGTTTGGTTGGTAAGATTAACTGAAAAGTAAATTAAAGCAAAACATATAATTTTACAATTAAAACTTTTTATTATTTATTTTAATATATCTTTTTACATACTAATCAAAGATAATTTGATTTTTTCGAATTTTATTCAACCTAGGAAAGTGTATCAAGCCTCTCCATTCTTGATTTATATTCCAACTTAATATTTGATCAATAACTTGTCATGGGTCATATATTAAGACAAACAAATAATAAATTAGAAATGATTATGCATTTATCAAGCATAATCAATTGAAGTAAACAAACCCAAATAATAAAGCACCAGAAAGCAAGCATAGATGAGCCAATATGCACCAAATTCCATGTCTAGCATTGCCTCATAGTATCGATTACAACAATCAGTTGAAATAACTGATGCTCAGGAAGACACAACCACACAATCAGGAACTTTATGACACTTCTTATAGGGCCTAAAATAAGGTAAACTACTTGTACAAACAAAGAAACTTTAATCATTCAAGCACTACAAGAGAATAGTATTTTAGAGACGGAAGTTTAGAGATGGATTCCGCTCCGTCTCTAATTTTCATGAAATAGCAGTGGATTCAGAGACAGAAAAACTTTCATCAAAATTTAATAAAAGTAGAGATGGATTCACACACGGAATTAAATTTCATTTAAATTTAATAAAATAAAAATAGAAGAAACAAAAGAGGAGGCATCACAGACAGATATATAGATGGATTCAAAGACGAAAATACAATCCGTCTCTTGTTGGCTGATATTATTAAATAAAAATTGCATTAAGTTTTGAGATAGAATAATCTGTCTCAAATTTTATAACTTTATTTTGAAATATGTCATTCTTTCCATCACTAATTTTATAATTCTTTTTAAAAATGACTTTAAAAAATAACTTTAATTAAGACTAATTTTAATATTTTTAATAAAAAATAAAAAAAAATTACTGATTCTAAAATTACTTGGAAGTAATTTAAAAACATACCTAATCAACATTTTAATATATTTAAACATAAAAAAAATAGAAAATTTTCACTATCAAAATTTTTGCCCTAAAAATTGCCCCCGTCTCAATTTTTACTCATTCTCCCCTGCAAGAGCCCATCACCAATCACCTACCACCGATCACTGACGTTGACTGCCATGCTCTGGTGTACATTGCTACGACCCTTGAAAGCCTCTTTATCTCCTTCCAAAAGCTTGATTACTCTGCTTGTTTCTAGTATGTTCTGTTCTTTTGGTTGCTTGGAATTGATGACAAAAAATTGAAGTAGAGAGTATAAGAAAAAAATAAAGCTACATAGAGTTTAAATGGAAAGCAATGGGGATAAGAAAAAGGAAGACAAAGCTCTTAAGTTCATTCTTCGATATGTATGTGGCAATATCTTGAGTTTTGGTTGCTAACATGACATGATAGCTTTTATCATCTGAGTGATTTCATTCTACTAACTTGTTTTAATCATAAACTGAGATATAAAGAGATATACAAACACTTATCATGCTTTACTAAGCTTTTGAGGGCAATGGAGTTTCCTCTTGAGCAATTGCTTTTAAGTTTTTGTTTGTCAAATGAAGTAAAAATTTTCAAAATCATTATTTTTTAGTTTATCAATGTCATTGAATTAGACAAAATTTCACCAGTTTCATTCTTATGGTTAGATTGTTGCAATAAGCTTGGGTAAATAAAGGGCAGTGTTTACATTGATTAAGGAAAACTTTAAACTCATCAATTGAATTTCTTTGAGGTTTAGGTATAGTCAGTATCAAACTAGAGCTTTCAGTATGATTTTAAATGTTTCCATGGTATGATGGTCAGAGACGAAGGAGCTACTGAAGAACACTTTGAAATCTAGTTTCTCTCAACAAAGTTTTTGTGGATTCATCATCCATTCCTACCTTGGATAATTTTTTAAAATAAGCCTCTCTTCATATTTTTTGTGTATAATGAATTAATGATAGTACCCTATTAGTTACTAAAACTTGATGGGAAATATAGTCATTAATTGAAGCCTATTCAGATGTTGCATGTAACCTTGAAATAGTTCAAGGTACTTTGGATAAAATTTAAAATTGTCGGATGAATTGCTTTGATTAAAGAAAGTTAATGCTTTCACTTACTGGTAGTACTTGCTGTCTTCCAAAATAGAGTGACAAACTCTACAAAATTGTACTTAATTCTCAAAATTTGAATAACGGTAGAGGTGCCTTGAACAATATTTATATTCACAAACCTAGCGTAAACTACTCAATGGCATTTGATGTGCCAAAATATAATAATACAACACTCAAAAGTTGTTGGAAGATTTGGCATCCTGCTGATCCATCAGTCTGAATTTTCTTGAACACTTCTGATATTTTATTTTTATATACATTTTTTGTTAGGTTTTTGTGGTTGCAACTTTAAAGAGAAGGCAAGTTTGTCCATCTGATCTAGTGATATTCCATGATATTTACTCCAAGGAGCCTAATAGTGACAACCCCATTTCAGATAGTTTTAGCAATCTTCACCCCTCTTGAAAGATTTAGGTAAATTAATCTAGAGCGTGAAAGCTCCTTCCACACTCTACAATGAAAAGAAAGTTACTGACAACTTGAAAGTCTAATAGTTTTATTTGTTTTTGACTAGCAACATTAAAATTATAACATCTGAGGTGATAGTAACTTATCTAGGGAAGTATGCCAAAAAGTGGCATTAATTCAAGGACAAGTATTGTGTGCGATAGTAACTTATGTTTTTCTTTGTTGTGTACTTGTAGCTTGACAACATTGCATGGTTTGACAGTTGTTCCTTTATATTTCCAGTAAGTATAGAAGTCAGCAATCAAGGTATTTTTCTTTTCGAACACTATTAATCACAAGGAATGATATTGCTTAAAGCTTGGTTATTCTTTTTGCTAAAACCTTCTTGTTTGTAAATTTCAATAGTTGATGATATATAGAGTTAGTTTAGTTTTAATTTAAGGCTTTCATATGTTATGGTGGTTTATCTTGTATATGTGTTTACCTAATACTAGTTAGTTTAGGGTCCTAAGAGAGAGTTTGAGGCTTTAGAGGACCTCTTAT
Source organism: Jacaranda copaia (assembly GCA_014898725.1). Taxonomy (NCBI): domain Eukaryota; kingdom Viridiplantae; phylum Streptophyta; class Magnoliopsida; order Lamiales; family Bignoniaceae; genus Jacaranda; species Jacaranda copaia. The sequence continues at coordinate 268,159 of JACGDI010003566.1, read as the reverse complement.
CCTAGTTTCTGTTTTAGTTTCTATAAACTTAGTCCCCACTTTAAATACCGAACAATGGCTACTATTGTGAGTTGTTAATAAGTAAATATTCAAATGAGAGGTTTGAGGAATTAGCTTCAAATATTATCTATATATCATGACATTACAAGAAAAACTATATACAACTAATAATATATTAAGTGAGTATCTGCATAATAAATATCATTATTCAGATAATTTTTATAAATTTAGTGGTGATATAAATTAGTGTTTTACCGTGTTTTGGAGCATGATTATTTAGTGCACTTGTAGTTTAGCCTAAAAATGAGTTAAAATTTATTTTGCTCTTCTAAAATTTAATTTTGAGGACAAATTTAAAGCCTCCAAAGGTGTATAGTGGCAATTCAAGAAAAGAAAATCTCCATTTCAATTTATTACGACTATAAATGCGAAATTAATTATTATTGTGAGTGGTTAACAAAGCTTTAATTAACTCCAAGCTGTAATCCACGATTCAAAATCCAATGGTTTTAACCTTTGTAATTTTAGGTAATCAATGTTAGGAATAATTCCCTCAATTATATTTTATTCTATTTTATTTATTTTATAATTTTCTTCTCTTTGCTTTAAGTTTTCTTGTTATTTATTTTATGTTTTTCAATAAATAGCTTTCCTTTGTTTGTTAGTTATTCTTTTTCATAAGTTACCTTTTCTTGACATTATTTGTTATAGACATATTTAACATAGAAACAATGAATATCGATTGTATTTGGATGTGGCGACGTTTAGACAATAATGGTTTTCTTTTAGATGAATTTGTGCAAAGGGTTGAGGAGTTCTTAGACTTTGCCTTTAACGATCCAAAAAATGTTTATCAAGGACAAATAAAATGTTCATGCTCTATGTGTAGTAGTAGAAAATTCTTGAGCTGAAGAGATGTACATTTGCACATCGTAAAGAATGGGTTCATCCATGGTTACACTATGGTTTGCACATGGTAAATCTTTGAGCATGATTTTTGATGTTGGGGGTTTTTCAAAAGTTCCTAATGAGGAAGGATCTCGTTATCGAACAATAGTCATGGATGCTATGGGTCCTAAGTTTTTTTTGAATCCAACATGTGATGAACAACCACCTAATCTAGAAGCACATAAGGTTTTTAATTTATTAAAAGATGCTGATAAGTCACTATGGGATGGTTGCAAAAATCACACAAAACTTTCTACAGTAGCCTAATTATTAACTCTTAAGTCAGAGTACAATATGTCTGAAGCCTGCTATGATCGACTTGTGTCAATCATCAAAGGCATGTTACCTGAAGGAGAAAAGTTGCTAGAAAACTTGTACAAGACTAAAAAGCAATTGACTACACTTGGTCTTGGTTATGAGAAGATTGATGCTTGTGTGAACAATTGCATATTGTATTACAAAGAGAACAAAGATCTCCAAGCATGTCCTATATGTTCTTATCCTCGATACAAGCCAAGAAAGTTGGGAGCTAGAAAAAATGTCGCATTTAAGATGTTATGTTATTTGCCACTAGTACCAAGACTTAAAAGGTTATATGCATCTAGTTATACTTGTGAGTACATGACTTGGCATGCAAAAATTCAATTAGAAGATGGAAGTATGGTACACCTATCTCAAGGAGAGGCATGGAGGCATTTTGATTGCATTTATCCATCATTTGCATCAGAAACACATAATGTGAGACTTAGCTTATGCACGGATGGTTTCAGGCTATTTGGCAATTATGGTACTCCTTATTCTTGTTGGCCTGTAATCCTTACAGTGTATAATCTTTCTTCATGGATGTGCATACAAAAGCCTTTCATGTTTCTTAATATGGTTATTCCAGGCCTAAAAAGTCTAGGAAAAAATCTTGATGTGTTTTTATGTCCACTAATTGATGAGCCTAAAATAATATGGACAATAGGTTTTGAAACTTATGATGTGTGCAACAAACAAAATTTCAAAATGAGAGTAATATTTTTGTGGAAGATTAGTAATTTCCTTGCAAATGCGATGCTATCAGGGTGGAGCACTCATGGTTGGTTGGCCTGTCCATATTGTATGAAAAATTCAAATTTTTTTGAACTTTGTTATGGAAGAAAAGCTTCTTGGTTTGATTGTCATCGCTAGTTTTTGTCTCCTAATCATCCATATAAAAGATAGGCCTACAAGTTTTGCAAGGGAAGAATTGAAAATGACCTACTGCCTATTTACTTAAGTGGTGAAGACATGTGTTGTAGAGTGGATAGACTCCCTAATATAATTTTTGGAAAACCACAGTGTGGCACACAACTAATTCATGGATTTCACAAAACACATAATTGGGTAAAAAGGAGCATATTTTGGGAGTTATCATATTGGCACATAAATCTTATTTGGCATAATTTAGATGTGATGTATATTGAGAAAAATGTATTTGACAACATATTCTACATTATCATGGATGTTAAGGATAAAACAAAGGATAATGCCAAAGCTTGAAAGATTTAGAGTTGTATTGTAGTCATGCTGAGATGCAATTATTTGAGGGTGTAAATGAGAAGATCTACAAGCCCAAAGCACCTTACACTTTGAGCATGGCATAGAAAAAAGAAGTGTGTTCTTGGGAAAAATTGTTGAAGTTACCTGATGGATACTCCTCGAACATAGGTCATTGTGTGAATGGGGATGAATGCAAATTTTATGGGATGAAAACTCATGATTGTCATGTATTCATGCAAAGGCTATTCCCAATTACAATTCATGATCTACTTCCAAAAGCAACTTGGGAAGCACTAATAGAGTTGAGTAGTTTTTTTAGGGACATATGTGCTACCATCATGCATGTAGAACATATGCAACACATTGAGAATAATATTGTTGAGATATTATGCAAACTTAAAAAGAACTTTCCTCCAGGATTCTTTGATTATATGGAGCACTTACCCATCCACCTTGCATATGAAGCAAAAGTTGGTAGGCTTGTACAATATCGATGGATGTATCCATTTGAAAGGTATTCTCCTATTTATCTCATTCCTTTCATACTATGAACTTTTAGTCATCTCTAGTTATCAATTAAAATTTTAAAAAAATGTAGGTTTTTACACCACTTGAAGAAAAAAATTGGAAATTGAGCTTGAGTAGAGGCTTCAATTGTTGAGGCATATATGATTGAAAAAGATTTAACATTTTGCTCCTTATTTTTTGAACCTCATGTACTATCTCAATTAAATAAGATCCCATGAAATGATGATGGAGGAATGGTGGATCTTTGTGGGAGTGTATCTATTTCTATACATCGTGGACGACTACTTGCTTCTCGAGTTGCAGTTAGGTATCTTGATGATGATGAGATGAAAATTGCACGTCGACATGTCTCGATGAATTATGACAAGATCAATCTATTTCTGCAGTGAGTTTTTTTTATCTCATATATTATCATCTTATATATTTGAATAAACTTGTAGGAACTATATGTGATAATCTCAAGTCTTGTAGGAAATTTTATGAAGAAAAAAAGAAACAACTTTCAATAATAACTGATATGGAAGTTGATATATTAAGGGATAAAGTCTTTCCTTAATGGTTGTTTGCTCATGTAAGTAATGAATATTAATAATTACTTAAATATAATTAGACAGTAATTATTTTAACACATAATGCTTTTTTCTTTATAGATTCAAGATATGCAGAATGAAGTTGATGATATCGTGAGTAAGTTAGCTCATGGGCTAAGTTGATGAGTTTCCTACTATAAAGGATACTTTGTAAATGGATTCAAGTTCCACACTTTGGAATATAGGTGTTCTAAAGCAACAACAAACTATGGTGTATGCGTGTTAGGGAGTACCTACAACGAATATAAAATGGAGTACTATGGGTTATTGGAAGAAATTATAGAGTTGGAATATTATGGATTAAGGGGTGGAATTATATTGTTTAAGTGCTATTGGTATGATAGTTTTGATAAGGGACTTAGAGTGCACATGTCTGATCTTGTGAAAATTAAACCTAGAATAAAACTGGACATAAATGGCCCATTTATATTGGGCTCACAAGCTCAACAGGTATACTTTACAACTTTTCTGAGCTTGAAAAGGGAAAGACGTGATTGGTGGGTAGTATGCAAAATAAAAGCTACTAGGAAATTCGGCATTCCATTAGTTGAAGGACAAGATAAGAATATTCAACCAACACCTGAGGTTACTTTCCAAGAAGAAGCATCTACTTTGCAGTTTATCTTTGTGCTAGTTGGTATGGATGAGGTTAACATTATTCCAAATGATATGGCAGAAGAAATAGATTCAGATAAGTGTGAGGAGCTTCAATACGCCATGGGTTTCAACCAAGTTGTGGTAGAGGATGAAGAGCACGAGGAAAAAGAATTTGAAAATTTCGAATCAGAGGAAGATGAGCACGAAGAAGAGGACTATGATTCTAATGATACTAATGATGATATGGATAATGATGATTAAATAGTTATTGTATAGAAGCTTAAGAATTTAAATGATTTGTAATCTTAAAACTATTATTTGGATATGCTTTGTACTTTTTTATTTTTTTCCAAATTTTATTTTATACATTTACTAAAGTTGCATTTTGTATATACACTAATTTCATGTAAAATTTCTTGGTTTCATTTTATTCTCGCACTAAGTTTTTATTTGTAATAATTATTCTTTTATTATAATTATTTTAATTGATGATTCTATTTCTTTAATATAGGATGGCTACTAGAAGGTGAGGGCGTGGACGAGGATGTGATTGAGGATCATATTTGCACCTTCAGGATGAGAGTGAAGAATCACTGAATGTTCATTCTTCACAGGTCGAGGAGACGTTGAATTTAGATGTCAATCCTATTGATGTGATGATGCATGGATAAAATACTTCATCACATAATTTCACAAGGGGATTCACGCATGATGTGAAGGTATTATATTCTTTTAGAAATGTAAGGTTTATTTGGACATTCTAATTATTTATGTTTGTGTGTTTTTCATGCTTGTACTAGTTGTAGCTGTTTTTGCAGTGGTTGTGATGTAATAAATATAATACGCATAAAAAATAGAAAGAAAATATATAATTATCACTTGGTAGGAATATATATTTATTACTTGCTTGTTGTTATAGGTTGATAAGACAATGCCTTTAGGGTCAGAGAATGATACACGTGTGCTGTGAATGCTAAGATGTAAGAAAAGTTTTTAAGAAGAGAATAAGAGAGTAAGAGAATGCTTGAACATGATATGAAAGAGGCTCAAAAGTGAGAAGATGACGCTAGGAAGAAGGAAGAAGAAGCTAGGAAGAGGGAAGAAGAGGATAGGAAGAGAGAGGTGGGGCTACAAGAGATGGTGTGTAAGTTGCTTCAAGAAGTGGGCTATACAAACCATCAATATGCTACTGGATCTGGACCTTGAGAGCAAAAGGGTTTTGGTAGGAATAGCTAATCATTTCATTTTTACTAATTAGATAGATAATTGAGTAACTTTGATGATTAGTCATTTGGTTAATTGCTTGTATTCTTAGATTAGTGATTTACTTTATGTTATGATGAATTATATTTGTTTTCTAATGTTTTCGTGAATCATATTATTTGTTAATGATATTAGGTAATTGGTTGAGAAGTTGAGATACTATGTAGTAGTTTAGAAAATTTATCATAAATAGGTTATCAATTTGGATTTATGAAAATTAAGATAGTCAATAAACAGATTTAGAGAAAGATTAGAGGCTAAAAACAATGGCTAAATAGAGACAAAAATAAAGATGAAAATATATTTATATATATATATATATATAATTAAAGATGGAAACAGAGATGGAATTTTGACAAACAAAAGAAAAGGGTAGAGACGGATTTAGAGATGGAAAGTGATATGGGATAGCCTAATAGGCCCAACAGGTTCAACATCAAACAAGACAGCCCACGAGGCCCAAGTGTACATTTATTTGGTCGACCAGTATCGACTTCACTGGGTAAGGCCTGCGGTCGACCTGTATCGATCTAAGGACCACCCCAAGATTTCGAGCATTCGAGTCTGGTCAACATGAATCGACCTCCGGCGGTCACACGGATCCCCGCCAAGCATGTTGATTTGACGTGTTGAGCATACTTCGATGACACGTGGCAGCCAATGCAACTGCTGCCAACAACTCTGTCAATCCTGCCAACAACTTTAGCAGTCACGTGCCCCTATTGGCACGATTATCCAAAAAAATAAGAGTTTAGCCACCTGGCACAACACCAAAATCTGGAATGACTTTCAACCCCCTGGCATGGGACAAAGCCAGTACACCTGATAAGGGTACTTGGATAAAATCATGCCCGCACAAAGCTATAAATACTGCAGGCCTAACCACGCTCAAGGTAATACTATTTTACACTATTCACTATATACTCTCGCTATATTCTACTCTACCGGAACTAACTTGAGTGTCAAAGTAACTTAGTTGGGGGCTTCTCGGCTAATTAACGTGTGTTCATGATTGTAGATCTCAAGCTTAAAATCACTCAAATCAACCGGAGTACTTGACCCTCTAGCTCAAAGTAGCATCATCTGGTGCTGTCTGTGGGAACCTATTGAGATTGCAGCAAAACAATGGTGAACACACGCAGAGTAAAATCTGGGAGGGAGGAGA
>JACGDI010003566.1:232808-257100 GCA_014898725.1 Jacaranda copaia | reverse complement strand
TGGAGATTATCTAATATTCAAATCATAAAATTATGAATGAAGGGACTTCCCCCCTATTTATAGGCAATCGTGAGCGGGAAACTGTGTAACTGCCATCATGATAGCCTGCCCCGTAGGCTTCGTATCTTGCACACTTCATATCCTGCGCACTGATAGCCACATTAAATGCAAAGAAACCACCTTAGACCTTGGTCGATATTTCAAAAACTCGGGTTAGAATTTCAAAAACCTGGGTCGAAAGATCAGAAATCCTAATTGAGTGTATTACTTGCTATGCTTGAAAGTAAACTTCCTGCCCCTTCTCATCGACAAGCTTGATCAGGACCGGGAGTTGGAGGGACTCATGATATGGGATAGCCCAATAGGCCCAACAGGACCAACAACAAACAAGACAGCCTACAAGGCCCAAGTGTACATCTATTTGGTCAACCAGTATCGACCTCATTGGGTAAAGTTTGTGGTCAACCTGTATCAACCTAAGGACCACCCTAGGACTTCGAGCATTCGAGTCTAGTTAATATGAATCGACCTTCGACGGTCACACGAATCCCCATCGGACATGTTGATCTGATGTGTCGAGCATACTCCGATGACACGTGGCAGCCGGTGCAACTGCTGCTAACAACTCTAACAACTCTGCTAACAACTTTGGCAGTCATGTGCCCCTACTGGCATGGTTATTCGGGAAATCAGGAGATTTAGCCACTTGGCACAGCACCAGAATCTGGAATGACTTTCAATACCCTGGCATGGGACAAATCCAGTACACCTGATAAGAATACTTGGGTAAAATCACGCCCGCACAAAGCTATAAATATTGCAGGCCCAACCATGCTCAAGGTAATGCCATTTTACACTATTCACTATATACTCTCTCTATATTCTGCTCCACCGAAACTAACTTGAGCGTCGGAGTGCCTTAGCTGGGGGCCTCTCAACTAGTTGATGTGTGTTTGTGGTTGCAGATCTCAAGCCCAAAATCACTCAAATCAACCGAAGTACTTGACCCTCCAGCTCAAAGCAGCATCAGAAAGTTTACAAAAATAGAGATGGATTTGATTAAAAAAATTGGGCATTAGAGATGGATTTAGAGACAATTTTTATCCATCTCTAAAATTAGTGATGGAAATCTAGTTTGTCTTCTAAATTAGAGATGGGGCTTTTCGCCTCAGGTTTACAGGTTTAGAGATGGATTTATCCATCTCTAAATTATAGATAGAAAATATGGCTTTAGAGACGGAATAGTCCATCTCTAAATCCTTATTTTCTTGTGGTGAAGTACTGGGAAAGACGGAAAAGGTTGAATTTTACAAACATTGTACTCCCAAGAATACTGCAATATGTTCTTAAAACTAAAAGTGAGTAAGACAACTTTTAGACTTGAAACAAGTTAAATAAACTATCAGCCACCTATGTAAAGCTCTAGAGGTACATAGTCAAATTGACTTTACAAGTTGATCAAGTGGCCTATAATCTATTGGCATGAGACTTACAGAAATTCAAACTATTTAATATTGGAGATTAGAAATTCGAGATTCTTGATATATGTGCAAGTATATAAATAAAAAAATGACTTTACCACCACTACAAAAAATTCATTTTTCCAACAGAATGTTCCCTTTCAAAATTTTCAAAGGATTTCTAATGTAATTCTGTGTGATAAAAAGTTAAAAAAAAATGTGACGGAAAAACATCAAAAAATTCGGAGGGGATTTGACTAAATCCTGAGCATATGCCACGACATTTTTGTCCGATTTCTAATGAAAATTGTTACTGATGAAAATTTCAATTTCCTTAAAATTTTTTTAAAAAGTTAATTTTCGAATTCCATCAAAAAATTTAATAAAATTATGCGTAATAGCCTTCTTACCGTTTCTTTTTTGTGTTTTCTTCCTCTCCCAAATCTCCAATTTCTGTTGCTTCTCGGTCTACTTACGCCGTCTCCATCCTTTCCCCAACTGCTTGCACCGTCGCCATGTGTTTATGGTTTCATGATGGCAGGATAGATCTCAACGACGTCGTGGACTTGGGGTCTCATCATTTAGAAAGTTAACTCTTAATTAGTGTTGGGATCGTCTACGGGCTGAATCCATGAAGGTACGGGCCATGGCTTATCTTGGGTCAACAAAATGGGTTTCCATTTTGTGAGAGAGTGCTTGCGGCAGCTAGGGCTTTTAACAGGTTGAATTTGGATCGAATCTATTATATTTTAATCTGAATTCAATTATCAAAATTCAATTTCGAATTCGATTCGAAATTCTATAGAATATTTGTTAATTAACACCATATCTAAATCCAGTGGATATCAGAAATTTGATTAAAAAATCCAACCTACTTTTTTTTTTCTTGTTTTCCTTTTGAATTTTATAAAAATATTGTATTTATAAAGTAAATTCATGTCATATTTGAAATTTTAATAATTTTTATAATATATTAGTCCAAAAGCTAAATATTTGAATAATAAGTTCCTATTTCACATTATATTAATATATAGATGAATTATTATATATTATTATATTTAATATTTTATCGATATCCCTCTTATTCTCTAGGTTAAAGACTCAATATTAGTAGTATTATACAGATGTTAATATAGATATTAGGTCAATATAATATATAGATTTTATTTTAAAATCTTTATTAACATTATATATAAGAGTATTAATTTAATAAAAAATATTAAAGTTTAGATTCGGATATTTAAAGAATCGAATTGCTTAATTCCATATTGAATCCAGTTATTTCGAATTACGAATATTTATAATCAAATATGATTTATTGGATGAAAATTTTAAAATTTGGATTGGATTTAGATTGAATTTGGATTAAAATTTGATCCATCGACAGCCATAGCGGTAGCTTAAAAAGAATACTTCCTTTTTTCTAAATTTTATTTTTAACAAAAAGAGTAGGTAAATATTTTTAACTTCACTCTAATCATGCGGTACTTAAGAATAACTAAAATAAAATAGAAACAAAAAGAATCTCCAAAAATGTTTATTTTTTCAATTTTTTTATTTTTAGTAAATATTTTACAAGTATAGTTAATAAATACATCACTCCTAGTTTTGTGGGGTCATTATATGGAGTAATTGTATTATGCAACAACGGCTTTTCCATTAGAATGGAGGATGACTTCCGGACTAATAGCGCGAATGAACTCTGAAATGATAATAATCCGGCGGGTTGAGATGAAATGTATCAATATATAAATGTATTAGTTACATTGATTACAATGAATATATATTAAATAATAATTGCTTTTCTTGACCGCCATTTGATATTCAAGTTTTGTTCAGGAGCTGAATTCATTAATATATATGCAGCATTTAGATAAGGAACATATTTTAATAAATGAAAAACGTGCATGACAACTTGGACAATACGTTTTTTAGCTTATCAAGTCAGAATTCATTTATTCAAAATTTCAAGAAGCCCGACTGTGTAGGCTACTGAATGAAATTTGAAATTGTAATCTATCCATTTCTACAGCTTCAATGCACCAAATGACTCGTCCTTACATGGTAGCTTTAAAAAAAGCAAAGCTCCATCTTTCAAACAATAAGCTTGACAATGCAACCAAGCAAACTATTTGAAAGTTGTAAAATTGCTATATATATGTGTGTGTGTGTGTGTGTGTGTATAAGCAATAACTTCTCTAACTCTATTGATTTATTATGTATTGTATTTTGAGAACGTACTAAAATGATTGATGCTCATTTATTTGAGCATACAACAATGAAGAGTCCAACTTATAACAGTTTGGCCTTTTGTTACTCTATTTAAACAGCTTAAATAATTTATGTTTTTGGGTATTGTCATTTGTACTCTAAAATTTGTTATTCTCACTCTATTCTAATTTTTTTTAGGTTATTGAGCAAAATATTAATTTACTTTTCAAATGCATTTATATTAATTTGCAAGGCAAATATGCGCTTTAATATAATAATTATTACTGTCAACTTTATTACTCATGACAACATTCCATCTCAACTTGTCCAATTTAACATGAAATAAATAGACATAGCAAATAAGTACCCGTGGCTAACCCAAGAATGGGTAATGATAGGTTGGATAAATTTACCCATTGATAAAATTATCTGTTTTTTTTGGGTACGAGATTATGAACCCATTACTCATGACTAGGGGTGATGGTTAACCCACAGGTGTTGGTATTTGTAGTACTACACCTGGGAGATGGTTGTTTCGGGCCGAGGTGCTACTCCAGTCTTGATCACAATAATTTAAACAAAATGTGCACCTCTAAAATTCCAATTTAAAAAGCTACACATCAATCCAAAAACCATTCATTGCAACCTACTATTACATTCCACTAAACACAAGGCTCGTTGACACATAAATATAAAAACAAAATATCGAGCTCACTTAACCATTTACACAAGGTACTCAAAAGTCTGAGCATAAGGGCTAGATGCATCCTAATCAATTCCATACATATATATATACACATAGCACCTAATCTATTACAAAATATGTCTTTTCTCGGATAAACCTCGAGCCCTCAGTCAGTCCTGTTTGGGAAGAGAATAAAGGAAAGCAATAGGGGGTAAGTCCTAGAGACCTAATGAGGGGGGAAATATGACAATAATCAAAGAAACACTTGTCAAAAGTGCATCAATTGATAAATAGATTCAATAACGAGCACAACTTTACGATATGAAGCAATAATGTAACAAAGCACAAGTCGTGATTGATAATAAATAGTAACAAGTGATAACAAATGGTAACAAATGGTGACAAATGGTTCACGGAGTACAATAATCATAACAAATTTTCCTTGTTACTTCGTTGCCCAAGCACTCGGCTTGATACCCAAGCACTTGGCTCGGTATATGGCATGAACAGTCCAATATTGTCAAAAACACTTGAAGTGTGCTATAGTGCAGCGCAATGCAAAGCATATCATGTGCACTTCACATCATGTTGCTTAACAAATTTCAGCGTAGCGCCTATTTGGTTGTACTACGGGCACTATCACATTGTAGCGTAGTGTAGTGAAGTGCATTACGCTAAACCCTTTATTCTTTAAAAAAAAAAAAAGAATGAAAACACTAGGTGAGTAAGCAAGTTTTAGTTTTTAGAGAGAAAAAAAAAAGGTAAAAATGCGCTGAAGGTTTTGCCCAAAGTCCAGAGAAAAAACCCATGACATTATGCCCTTCTCTCAGTTAGTTCCGCGACATTCTGCCCTTCCGCCAGCAACAAAAATATCTTCCAACTTTGCGATGTGATGAGCTCTTTTCCGACGTCACAGCATTCACTAGGTAATTTTTCTTCTTTTCACACTTTTTTTCCTTTTCTTTAATTTTTCTTTCGATTTCTCCCAAATTTCTTTATTTTGTTCTTTTTTCTTTTCATGTCCTTTTATTTATTACGCCCACTCTAATTTTGATGTTAAAAATGGGCAAAAATGTGATCAGTAGAAATGTATGTTAGGGCTTAGGGTTGACATGATTTTTTTTTCTTCTATCCTTTTATTTTACTATTATTTTTTGACCTATGGATAGATAAAAAATGTTATTGTTCTTTTCATTATTTCATTTTACTACTAAAAATGTTATTGTTAACTTATGGGCAGATAAAAAATGTTATTGTTCTTTTTATTAATTCATTTTACTATTAAAAATATGATTGTTAATTGACGGGCAAAAATGTTTTAGGACTTCGAAATAAATTTTTGATTTCCTAAATTTGTTACATTGTTCAAGTGCTAAGTGCTAACAATCTTCCTTGTTAATTATTGTGTTTAAATGTTAAATTTTAATTATTGTGTTGAAATGTTAAATTTTAATTATTGTGTTCAAATGTTAAATTTAGTTTATCTTTTGTTTTATAGTAATAAAAAATGGAGAGTTTTGAGACTTCATATAGGAGTAGGAAGGATCCTGGGTGAAATCATAAGCGTGTTGGTCAATCCAAATAAAACTAGTGATGGTATTAAATGCAATTATTGCTCCAAAATCACCAAAGGAGGAATTTCTAGGCTTAAAGAACATCTTATTAGAGGATTCAGAAATGCAACAGCTTGCAAACATGTTCATAAACTTGTGAAGATCGAATTGAAAGAATTTATGGAAGCAAAGAAACAAGCAAAAGCAGTCTTGGATTTAATTCCTCACTTTGATGCTATTGATGATGTAGAACAACATGAAGAAAAGCATGAACAATTACGAGGGAAGAGACCTATACTTGTCTTAGTTCAATCAACAATCCAACAATCAAAAAAATCCTAACAAATGGGGTTAATCAATTGGTACTTCAAGAAGGATGCTAAAACAACAAAAATGAAGCATCAAGGTGAGGCAAAAGCATAGTATGTCAATACTCAAAAGAGATTGCAAGATGATGCAGTCCAGAAACTTTCCTAGTGGATGTATGATGTTGAAATACCATTTAATGTGGTTAAATACGATAGTTTTAGGTCTATGATTCAAGTAATTAAGAAATATGGTGTTGACATGAAACCTCCAACCTATTATAAGATCAGGGTGACAAGTCTAAAGAAGGAGGTGAAACACACTGAAATGCTTTTGAAAAGGCATGAAGAAGACAAGGAAAGATTTGGTTTTAGTCTCATGGTAGATGGATAGAGAGATAAAAAAGGAAGATCACTTATCAATAGTTTGGTGAATACTCCTAGAGGAAGCATGTTCTTAATGTTGATTGATGAATTAGGCTACTCTTATACAACTAAAATTTTTTTTGAGCTATTTGATAGAATTGTGCAACGTGTAAGAGAGAAAAATGTTGTGTAAGTTGTCACCAATAATGCAAGTGAAAATGTTGTAGTTAGGACGATGTTGATGCAGAAATATCAACACTTATATTGGTCCCTATGTGCAATACATTGCTTGGATTTAATGTTTGAAGATATTTTTGAAGTGCCAAAATTGAAGAGGACACTTAAATGGGCAATAAGTGTTAGTGGCTACATCTATAATAGAACTTAAGTCTTGAACATGATGAGAGAGTTCACTAGTTCGGCGAGTAAAAACTTACTTTGCTACTGCTTTTTTGACTTGAGGAGCTTTTATAAACACAAGTTGAGTTTGAAAAATATGTTCACTTTTGAAAAGTGGAATGAAACTAAGTTTGTAAAGAAGCAAGGAGGTAAACAGTACAAAGAATTATATTGATGCTGTTTTTTTGAAATACCATTATTTATTGCATAAAGTTTTATGGGCCCCTAATTTAGGTCCTTCGGTAGGCGATGGATAAATGTAAAGATTAAATTGAAATTATTTTTGAGAAGAATGAGGCAAGATAAAGAAGTTTTTGATATTATTAACAAAAGGTGGAATTGTTAGCTCCATCAGCCCTTGTATGCAGCCAATCATTATTTGAACCCCCAATTTTTCTGTAGCAATCCAAACATAGAAGAAGATATAGAAGTTATGTCTGGTTTATATGATTGCATAGAATGGTTGGTGCCACAAATATCAGTGCAAGATGAAATTAGCAAGGAACAAGCAATATATAAGAGAGTTGAAGGTAATTTTTGATCTGCGACAACAAAAAGGCATAGAACACTACTAGCACTAGGTAAACAATTATTTTATGTAATTATCTTATTATGTTAATGACTTAAACTTTATACTATAACTTATTATTACACAAAACATATTAACTTTCTTATAATTTCTTTTTATTGTTAATTGATAGCTAAATGGTGGTCTTCCTTTGGAGCCTTAACGTTAGATTTGCATAAGTTAGCCTTAAAAATTCTGGACCTTACTTCTAGCTCTTCCTGTTGCGAGCGAAATTATAGTGTTTTTGGGCATGTAAGTAATTTTTGACTAAATTATGCATTTATAATTTTTTTGAATTTGATACTAATTTAAGTGATATGGAGAAGGAAGAATAGAAGGATAATGAATGTTATAAATCTCCCATTGGTGATGGGGATGATAATATTGATCTCGTTGATGAAGAATTGAATGATGATGAATAGAGTTGGGAAAATTTGGAGTTTAGAACTTTAGAGTTTGGAATTAGAAACATTGATTGCTTATTTTTGAATTTGGTTGCTTATTGTGCTTGATTTTGAATGATAGTTTTGTACGAATTTGTTTGATATATATTTACTTGTTGCACAAATTTAGGAATTATTGTTATTCTTGTGATAATTTAGTGTTTATTCTTTACAATATTTCAAATATATTGGTATTGTAGGTGCATAGTAAAAATATGTACATATATATACATATTCGTGGTGCTCTTTATTTGAATAAAGCACGTTATGCTATAGCTCCAGGGCACCTCTGCGTGTTGCTGCACTTTGTGCTTCTCACAACTATAGGCCAGTCCACATGCCAAATCCCGTAACTCACAAATAGCTACCTCCAACATATCTGCAAGTCAAGATTTTAAGTGGGAACTACCTGGAAGACCTTCCATAGTCGGCCCATACTGCCTAATTGTCTCTTCGAACCTAGTCCCGAGCCCATCCCGACCCATGGTGTCCCATCGAGCGATAACTCTCCAAGAGCATCCTCAAGGTGACTTAACATTATGCCAACATGTATTACATATTCAAATAACTGATCCGGAAACATATCCATGAAACCAACATAACAATATAATTCATAAAAACCTGTTGGCAAGGTCATATAAATAGTATATAGGATGAGTTAAACAGAAACATGAAACCAAATTGGTCGGCAAGACTCATAATATTAATATGAGTAATGAAAGTTGACAAGGCTGTAGGGTATATTCGATCGATAACAAATATCACAATTCTAGGTATAAGAATGAATATAGTTAAATCTAACAGATAGACGTAGGGAATACAAACATTAAGGATCTCAATAACAAATCAAAATAATGAACTTGAGAAATAATAAAAACAATCGATCAGCATGACTATTTCAATAATACTTTAGAACAACAAATTAATAAAACAACAAATTAATCAGTTAGCAAGACTATATTAACAATATTTTAAAAGGTCAATAAATCATTTATGGAATCAGTCACCAATGCTAGTGAATAACACAAATTTATCAAACTCAACAAATGCTTTGAACATCAAGATGACGGCAAATGAATAGAACACAAATGAACAAACCGAGATTCATGGTTAACAGGCATAATCTTTTTCTCAACAATAAAGGGGGCACTAACCCTCATCTTAAAACTCCACAAAAAAAAGCTACCCCTGCTTTACTATCCTGCAAATCCTGGCTTCTCGTCACCTGTTCGAAAGAACGTGCTTAAAATCAAAATGCTTGTATTGACCTTTAATAATAATTAATCTAGTTATCTCTAAATATCGGTTTTTTTCCAATTAGTACAATATTTTAGGGGCACGATTTTGAAAATATTGTAAGGTAACATGCTAATTATGCCATTAACGTTTGATATCTATGAGGGTCATATTTGTTCCAGTTGATAAATCAATTCGGATTCCTATAATATTCGGTCTTTGCAACCTTACACAAAGGTCGGACATATAATTACACTGATTAACTTAATTAACAATAACTATGTTCCAATTACTAATCTGGGCTAACTAGTACCAAACACCACTTATATATTCAAACATTTCGCTTTGACATCATAAATCTTATCCTAATAGTACATAGTTACAATTCGGTTCAATTAGCTTAACTTACATCAATAATTTGCTTAATTAATAATAATTATCTCCTAATTAACAATTCAAGTCCACACATCACTTATAGATGAATTTTTATGTTCAATTGTATACCTTACAATTACATATTTTAGTCCCAATAATGGATATTTCACATGAAAATTAGCTTAACAACTTAACAAAATTTAAATTCAAGAATTAGTTTAATCAATCAATCAAATTTTTACCTAATTAGTTGAATTCGAAGCCAAATTATTGTGCGATAGTAGCCTGCATGCACTTGGATTGCCTTCCTAAACAAACTCACTCTTAGACATCGAATCCCTGTTTGAGTTAAGCGTCACCACCACCACTTGATACACCTTACTGAGCTCTATCAAATTCCCAAATTAACTTCAAGAATGAACATCAAATTCCCATTCAATTGTAACATTTTTTGTTGCTAAAACTCCAATGCTTGATTCTCCTGCACCGATGGCCAATTGGTAAAATTGAACTTATCAACAAATTTATTAAGCTGAACGCGTCAAGACTCCCTATCTAAACTTTAACTCCCACTGCTGAAAATGCCATGTCAGGCACTGTAGTGCCCCATCTTGGGATATCACCTAAGTTGAGGCACGTTGAGGCACTACTCTAATTCAAACTTATTTCTCAAAGTTATAATTCAATAGTAGGCCCATAAATTCAAACATCTCAAAATTAACACGAATAAAGCTCCAACAATACTAAATAAATCACAAAATAGATATATCAAAAGAGTTCATGGAACTAAGTTATATTACAGTTTCTGATAGATTAAGCCATCGTTTTCATCTTATACTACAATCTTTAAACAAAATATATACATCACAAGGTTTCTAAGGTCAACCAAATAGTTACAAGTTCTATACTTAATTTCAGCTCTAGTTCTATTACAAAACAACTATATACTTCATTCCAAATTTGGTGTCCACTAGAGCCCATCCTTGTCTGAAAAATTATGAAATATAGGGGGGTAAGTCCAATGACTTAGTGAGGGACATGTATAAGCAACAATAGTATTTATTGAGGAGAAACTCAACTCGATAAAACATAATTTTTCAGATTAAATATAACAAAATTCAAAAAATAGATAGATAGTATGGAAAAGCAAACATGAAACTCTCTTGTCTTTTTACTTCAGGAATAGATTACAGATAAAGAGAAATCATTTAGGCAAATCAAACCCAAAGCATATGCATTCTAATAAAAGGCTATAAGACATGTATTGTAGATTCACCTTATATCAGATAGATAGATAATTTACCTAAGCGTAACAGCTTGGTATGTAGCAGATGCCTATATGGACTGTACAACACATTGCTGATACCTAGGGGAAAATCCCAAGCGTATCGCTCGTACCTAGGAAAAAATCTCTAGCATATGATTGGCACACATGGGGAAATCCCTAGTGTACCGGTAACATCCAAGGGAAAATCCCTAGCATGCCCCTACATAACCAAATAGATTGCCTAGTATGGCTCTTAGCCTACATAATCATCATACAGATAACATAACAATTGCTCATACAGATGCCCAGGGGAAAATCCCTAGTGCACTATCAGTTTTAGATCAACAGATCAGAACATAACAGAATAGTATACCACCAAGGCAATAGAAAACAGTAAATAGAGAACAGATAAGCCAGCACGATCAATAAACACAGAATTGATAAGAGATATGTCAACAAGGCAACAGATATAGTACAGACAGTATAGATACAAGATCGATAGGTATTAGAATAATAGATAACAAATAGAAGTTCTGGGCGTTAGAATGGATAAAAATAGAACCGACATCAGAAATAACCTTCATAAGGATAATTAAGTCAGATAACAAATAATAGAAAAATCTCAAACACGAATCAAAAGACAGTTCGAAAATAGTAAAACCCACATAAGGGCCAAATACAACCACAGATAAGAAATGTAACGCTAGATCGGCAAACCCTTATAGGGTTACCAACAAATAAGAGTAGCTTAACAAGCAACAACCTAGAGTAGAAGACCCTCACTTCTTGTAGTCCTAAATAGCAACTGCCTAAAAATTGATCCTACTACTCATCGGTGCCTAGCTTGTTGTCACCTAATCAAGAAAATATGCCATGAGTTAAAATTCTCTAGATTCAACATTCACGCATAAATCCCTAGTCAAATTCCCATTCCGATAATATTTAACTTATAATGATTCCTGATATCAAAATTTATATTTAACTTATTATTAACCAACATACAAGTCTAAAAATCATATCTCTTATCTCTCTATTCCTCGCATAGAAAAATAATCATTGAATACATATATCGACCCAAAGACTTGACCTGGATAAAAACTAGCAACTACATGCATGCACATATATATAACATGCAATAAATTAATAAAAAATCTAATCTCACTAACAAGGGCTCAAAATCACAGTTCGAAAGCATCGAGATGATCACCACTTCGAGACGAGGAGACTGCCTCCCCGCCATCGCTGGACTACCGCTACCAAAAAACTTAACTCCACCATAGAATTGTTCTTCTCATCACGAGGATTCCAATGCTACCTTCCATTTCCAATTTCGAGCAATGTAGACACTAAAAATGGGTCAAAAATTGCCAACTCTCTTATTCCTCCACTAAGCTCTGATCACCGCCCCGCCATCGTCAGAGTCGCCATGTAAGAGCATCGTTGAGCTCCTCACATCGAGTGGTTCCAAACTTAACCCTCAGAATCATGAATGGTCATTGGAAACCAAGAAACCTAGCTACCACAGTGGGTTGGCCTCCTTGATCACCTCATGTTGCTGTTGCTCCACTACTTTGTTGGTGGTTTTGAGGGGTTGAGGGTATAGGTAGTGGTGAGCAGAAGAGATTGGTGGTTTTGGAGGGGAGTAAGGTTGCCGGAGAGATGGCCGGAGGATGGTGGTGGTGGTTTGGTGAAGAAGAAGGAAAAGAGAGAAAAATGGAGAAAGAAAAGGAAGAAGGGAAAAAAGGGATGAAAAAGTGAGAAGGAAAGAGCCTTGCCCAATCCAAAAATCTGATTTTTTCAATTTTTTTTATAAAATTTTAAATTATGCAACTTTACCCCAAATTTTTAGAAAATTATGATTAACCCCAAATTGTTCAAAAGTCAACACAGTTAAGTCTATAAAAATTATAATTTAGCCCAAAAAACTTTTAAAATAATTAATAATGTGAAATTCGTAAAATTTTCAATTAATAATAAAATTGTATATGATAAATAAAATTAATAAAATTTTAGGGGTGTTACAACCACCTTTGCCATTGCTCTATTTGATCTCTAGTTTTTTCGGCGCCTTGGTGGTCATTTTTGAGTATTTTAGGTATGGGTGTGTTCATAGTTTCACGAGGAAGCTACTAGTCAGTTTTATTTTGGGTTATCACTTGTGTTAATGGGTTTTCGTTGAAGGGGTGATGAAGGGGGTTGCATGTGGAAATTTGAGAAAGTGAGGGTGGATTTTGCTATTTATAGGGAATTTTTAGAAATTCCGAATTGACCCTCAAAACTTTCCTCAATTTTCATTTGAACCCCCAAGAGTTTCAATCAACTTTAAATTTAGCCCTAAGTTTGTTTAGTGCCTTAGATTGACCTAATTGACCATTTTTAATTGTAGATTGACCCCCAAAATTTTTGAGTTCCTTATATTTAAGTCCTCCTTATTTATATTTTGAGCCCCAAAATTTTTGTCAAATTAATATTTTAATTTTTAATTTTTTTTTCTAAAACGCTAAATTTAAGGGTGTTACAATGTCTCTCTCTTAAAAGAATCTGGTTCCCAAATTCTCATTTTTGATTAGAAGAACTTCGGTTAACACTAGCACATATTTTGTTCCTATTTTCTCTTGCCTCCATCATATGATGATTTTTTGCATTGTTATGATATACTTCCTCCAATCCCTAACGACGTTTATTTTGCTAAGATTTTTAGAATCTCTTATTTTTAGGTTTTCCAAATATATCCATTTTTATCAAGGCATGTGGTGTTACCCCATATTTCTAGGGTTGGCTAATAATTCCATAATCCATAATTCCATTATCCACCATAACTTAAAGTATCTCTTGATTTCCACGATTGAGCTTATAGGAAGTAATTAAACTATCCTGAAAAGGAATTGTAAACTTCCTTGGTGATCTTATGATGTCACTGAGCGCTTTATGCTCATTGCCATATATCATTCCCATACTTAAAAAGTTATCCATTTCATCCTAATAGAGTGCATACTTTTATTTAAGAGATTAAAAAACTACTACAACAATAAAAAAATCATTAATACACAACTAGTTTATATTTTCAAACTTAACATGCCATCCCTTTTTTGACAAGTTATATATTTCTATGTAGCTAACTATGGGTTCATGAAAACTATACATACTAGATATAGTCATGAACAATCCATCTATTACTCATTAGATTCCATCTGAGAGATAAGGCCAAGAATATATGGGATCAAACTTTCTTTTAATATTCAAAAACTTAGATAGAACCTTTAGCTACCCGTTTTCCTTTATCCTTTGAGGTTCATTAGCTTGAGTTTCTTAACTTACTTATTCTCACTTGTGCACTTCGCATTTCAACTTATTTTTGAGGTCAATCACCAGTTTCTATATTTGAGATCAAAATGTCCTGTCCTTGTGATACTTATATTTATCCTTCATTTGTTTTGCCCACCTTTAAGTATGTTAACCTATCCTTAGGACTCAAAAAGTTTGTCAATCCAAATCGTACCCAAACTATACCTATTGGTACATTTATATTCCTTAAGGATTTATCTTTCCCTATCCTTGGGTCGCTTTACTTTATAAAGTAATCACTTTCTCATGAGCAATTATCATTTTCAAGGTATATGCATATCACTCTCTCTAAATCTCAATACTCCTTCTTTGTTCAAATTAATGATTTTTCTTCATTGATTTCACCAAAGACCTTACTACTTTAGGAAATGCCCTATATACACCTTTTGCATCAATTGGATATATACCATTTGCATCAATTAGATGAACCCAAGAAAGCTTTTATACCTTTATTATGTTTTCTAAACATGTTTGATTGACTATAGCCTTAATTCTGATAGCATTAACCTTTAATGTTTGTGAGACCATAGCCTAAACACAGATGTAATGTAGTTAATTCTTTGATTCTAAGTAATTTAAAGGTTCCCAATATGATCACTATAAATCCACCCTAATAATGTGGACAATTTTCTATGTATCGTATTTACTAATATTGTAAGAACTCGAATTAACCTCAATAACACCATCTTAATTCAAACATATGTATTACAAATAAAAGGTAGTTTTCAATCCCTCTTTTCCTCCGATTTCTATATATAGTATCACATCTTTAGTTTTGATCTTAAATAAGCCTTAGTGCTTGTGTTAGGTTAAATGGCTTATAAGGAAAAAGATATTCTAATCCCCAACTCGATGTGTTTCATTGAGCTTTTACTCAATTACTCTTATTCTATCAATCCTTATCAGTGATGCGAGATCTTTTCTAAAAGTAAATAGTGTCCTTAATCTCTTTAGTCATCAAGTTGTTTCGAACCTTAAATTGCATCTTATTACTCAATCTATACCCTTACTTTCTACTTGTTTGATCTTTGTAGTAAACAAGGATAAAACTCTAGAAATTTCTTGAGGCTATCCTTCATAGAGTTACTGTTATACTTACAACATTACTATCTTAATTAGTTCATCAATAGGGTTACAAGGTCCATCCTCTCACTACAGTATATTTTATGCCACAAATTTTCCTGTCATTGGATCTACTAGCATAGGGAAATAAGGTCTCACATCATCTTTAGTTCTTCTTACAAGATATTTCTAATTGAAGCATCTTCTTTGTGGTTTTTGAGCATATTAGTTTCTTTGATTGATGACCATTTGGTATAATTTAGTCGACATAGGATCACCTTCACATTTGAGGATTTTCTAGCAGTGTCTTTTTCCGCCGTATCATTATCTCAACCTTATTAGATGAGTTTTTGTTTGATTAGCTAATAGCATTCACCTTAAATATTAAAAATATCAGAATGGTTGTTATTTTCTAGAGAATGTAAGATATCTAAACTTGAAACTCAATCAACATATATGATGTATCGGATACAATTTAATTTATATACTGGATTCATGTGCGATACTATCATCGGACATATAAATTAGTACTTGGTAGTTCTTGAGAATATCTAAACTATTAATTGACTTGTCTAACATTTGATTCATGATAGGTAAAACTCATTGAATTTAGTTTATCCTTGTTACAACCAAACATTCATCATATTCCACTTGCTGAGCAAAACTAGTTACTCGTATGCATATATGCGCGCCTTAACCATCTCTCTAATTAGCACACCTCATAATTCTTTAGCTTTTCTCATCAATGCCAGGGTGCAAATTCCCATTTCAAGTATGGGTCCTATTCTCATTTGCATATTCTATATCCTCAAATTTGGGGGTTTCATTCCATTATGACACTGATCTCTATTCTCTACCCACATTCCTACTTTCCACGATAATATTAGCATCTTTTTCATCTTTCCTATTTATTCTTCTAACTCTCGATTATTTGATTCCTTTGCCCTTATCTATTATTTCTTGCATTCCAAAATTAGTTATGCCTAATTCTCTTCAAATGTTTAATATGATTCCTCATAACTCCATAGTCACTGACGACCATTCCCTAAACAATTATATCATTTAAGTCACACCATACCAATTCATTAAATATTAACCTATCTATATGACCTTTTAAATCATAAAACGCAACTATGTTTTTGAAAATCTTGAACTTATAAATCTAAACCTCGCAAAACACATCTAAACATGATATATTTCTTGTGATTCTCCATATAAAATTCAGCAAGTCACACTCCTGACATCACTAGCGAATAGGTTTTATTGTAGTAGTTTGAGGGACATATCTATTCATCTTCAAATTTTCTTTTGTTTCGTAACTTATCATTTCTAGATTCCCGTTGTAAAGGTTCATGGTGGGATTTTCTATTCTTGAGATATTGGTTCATACCCTTCGTCTACCTACCTTACATTTTTTGTTTGATAAGGGGATCATATCTTATTAAGCATTAGTTTTTGCTCCTTTTCCAGATTTTCCTTTTTGAACTTGATGTCACCTTAAAATCATATAATTCAGCTTCATCATCATGTAATCCCTAATAATCATTTATTTCCCAATGTATTCCTTCTAACAATAATTCCTCTTTCTTGTGTATTTGTACAATCTACTCATCATATTCAACCTTAACAAATATTGTTCATATAATGCTATAATTCCAAAGTCATCCTTACCAATAACTATGCGTTCATATGCTTGACATACCAAAAATAAGAGGTTATACATTGGTTGGCCTTCCCAATCATAATCTTTCACCTTCTTAAGGTCGAGCATTATCCTAAAAGTTCATATCCTTAATTCCACAATCAAACTTCATATTTTCTTGCTCAAAAATTTCACATTCCAAGAATAACATCCTATCATAGCTCAAGTATTCTTTAACTCAAGTATACACATGCCAAACAATTCCAAAGTAAAGCTTAGTCTCTATTGACCAAGAATTTCACATTCCAAACATCATATCCTAACATAGCTTAGGTATTCTTTAACTCAAGTATATACATCCTAGACAATTCCAAAGTCAAGTTTAGTTTCTATTAACCAAAAATTTCACATTTCAAGAATCATATTGGACAAGATCAAATCCTAGCAAAGCTTAGGTTTTTCTTAACCCTAAGTGTTTACATCCTAATTAGTTCCCAATTCAAGTTTAATCTCTAAAGAACCTATCAATTCTAGCTACAAAATCATTCCATTTTAACCTAGGTCCTCAAAATCTAGGCTTTAATACCACCTATGTAGTGCCTTACTTGGGAGGTGTCTACTTCAGGCTGAGGTGCCACTCCATTCTTGATCATAATAATTTAAATAAAATACGCACCTCCAAAATTTCAATTTTAAAAGCTACACATCAATCTAAAAACCATTTGTTGTAACCTACTATGACATTCCACTAAACCTAATGTTCGCTAACATATACATATAAAAAAAACGCCAAGCTCACTTTAACTATTTACACAAGGTACTTAAAAGTTTTAGCATAAGGGCTAGATGCATCCTAGTCAACTTCCTAGATATATACATACATACATACATTGCACCTAATTTATTACAAAACATATCTTTTCTTGGGCAAGTCTCGAGCCTTGAGTCAGCATCCCATTTTGTTTGGGAAGAGAATAAAGGATAACAAAAGGGGATAAGTCCTAAAGACTTAGTGAGGTAGGAAATATAAGAATAATCAAAGAAAGATTTGTCGAAAATACAATAATTGATAAACAGATTTAATAACGAGCAAAACATTACAACATGAAGCAATAATGTAACAATGCACAAGTAATACCAAATTTAACAAGTATTAACAAATGGTTCACGAAGTACAATGATCATAATAGACTTTCCTTATTACTCTGTTACCCAAGTACTTGGTTTGGTATGTGGCATAGCCCGTCGACATGCCAAATCCCACCACTTGCAAATTGTTACCTCCAACTTATCTGCAAGTTAAGATTTTAAATAAGTATTAGCCAGAAGACCAGTCACCATTCAGCCCATATCGCCCGATCGTCTATTTGGACTTAGTCTTAGCCCCATTCCAACCTGTGGTGTCCCATTGAGGGGTAACCCCCCAAGAGCGTCCTCAAGATGACTTAATATTCTACCAATAGGCATGATATATTCAAATAAATAATCTAGAAATATATATGTGAAACTAACGTAATAATACAATTTGTAAACATTGTCCAGCAAGGTTGTATAAACAGTATATGGGCCAAACTAAATAGAAGCATGAAAAAAAATTGGTTGGCAAGACCCATAATATCAATTTAAGTAAGAAAAGCTGGTAAGGCTGTTAGGTATATGGGATCTATAACAAATATCACAACAAATGTTTTGGGTACTAGAATGAATATAGTCAAAACTAATAAATAGACATAAGGAATACAAACATTAAAGATTGTAGTAACAAATAAAAATAACAAACTTGAGAAATAATAAAAACAATAAGTTGGCAAGACCATATTAACGATATTTAAAAGGTCAATAAATCATTCCTGGAACTAGCCAACAAGACTAGTAAAGAGCATGAATTTATCAATCTAATGCTTTGAACATTAGGATGATGGCAAACAAATAGAACAGATGTAAACAAAACGAGATTTATGATTAATAGGCATAATCTTTTTCCTAGCAATAAAGGCTAACCCTCATCTTAAAACTCCACAGAAAATGCTATCTTTGCTCTACTATCCGGCAAATTCTAGCTCATTGTCACCTAATCAAAAGAATGTATTTATTGTCAAAATTCTTTTATCAACCTTTAATAATAATAATTAATCTGACTATCTCTTAATACTGGTTGTTTTCCAATTAGTACAATATTTTAGGCACTTGGTTTTGGAAATATTGTAAAGTAACATTCTACTTATGCTATTAACACTCAACAGTTTACAATTTGTACATCTATATATTTATTAGGTTTATTACCTCATGTGTCGTGTGGTCTAGTCTATTTTTGTCACTCCTTATCTGGGGTAAAGAACAGAAGAAAATAATATAACAATGTAAGTGAGAATGACTTAATGAGTTATTAATGAAAGAGTAATTCGTATGTATAGAGTAACAATAAGTAAGCACGAGATCAAGAAGGAATAATCACGACTATAGTAGATAAATGGGATATTACACATGCAAAGGAATACAACTAGCTAGATAGATTAATAGATAACATATCAATAACACTTTTGAAAATCCTGTTGTTGATGGTTCTCCCACCTTATCACTTAACTTTCTAAAATGCACAAATCCTTATCCATTTGAGTCCTCGAGTGATCGGTTCGACACAATAATCATGTATCGTGCATGGCTAGTCGCATACCTTATTCTGCTGATAAATAAGTACCTCCAATTAGCTATGGGACAAGATTACAATAATAGGATATCAATCAAAGACCAGCCATAGTCGGTCCATTCCACCCGATTGTCTTTTAGTTCTGATTCCAAGGCCCACCCCAAGGGTATCAACAAACATGTGTGTCTGTAGTAAAAATATGCCTTGCTAACACAGTAAAAATGTCCAATAATAGTACAATTAACATATCAACTAGTGATGATAAATGAAAACATAATCAATCAATATTAGGTTTATTTCAAGGTAATAGTCATGGTGATAATAGAAAAATATATTTCATAATCCTTTTTCAGTTTTCCCAACACAATCACCAATTTTGGATAAAACAACACATATCATGATCAACCAAGAACCAAAATCAGTGTGAAGGGGTGATGTATAGTAAAATTTTACAAGCAGAATACTTTTTCAAAACTTGTGTGAACATGAATCAGATTAATAATTCGGTTCAGAAATTCAACAACATAAGATAGATAGGGAATTCAAATAATAAGGGCTCAAGAATCATGGGCAAAGAAAAAGAGAAGTCCAAGTAGACAGTCAAGAGTAACACAAGAATCAAAGATCAATATGGCATAGGCGAATGACAATCTTTAACAAAGAAAGGGTCAAATAATAATGATATATTTAATAATATATATATCAGGGCGAGATTGAAAATTTAGATAATAATGGCTTGAAAATTACAAGAAAGAAGAATAATTCAGACAGACCATCAAATTCAATACAAGAGTTGAAAAATAACATAAGATGAACAATCCGTAATTATTGAATCTCAATACAAATAGGATCAAGTAACAAGGATATATTAATAGATATATATATATATATATGTTCTTTTCTGAGCAAAGAAATATAGTATAAACTCACTTGGTAGATGCAGAGGAATCTTTAGCTTTATGGACGGTTAAGACCTTGCTTCCTAGTTAATCCAAAATTTTATCATAAGATAACCTAAATCAATATTAAATAAATTCTTTAAATCATAACCATTCTTATACCTAGCGTTGTTGTTAGGATTTAGTCTTTAACTCATTTCATCCTACCATAATGTCTAATCTTTTTTCCATACCAGGATGCTTAAGGTAACTTAGTTTAGAATTCTCAATTGATCGAGTTGCTAAGCAGGTTACCAATACTATTTTCTTCAGTTTTCTCAATTATATCAATCTAGCTTAATGATTTCCAATGAAATCTTTATTAACCTTAGAATGTTGTTTAAATTGTAACAAGGTCTCAATTTACAGTTTATTTCATCTGAATTAAATGCATCCAATTTGAATATATACATCAGCATGCTAGTCAACTAGCCGTCCAAAGTAGTTGCAAATTAAATGCATCGCCACCACCTTAAATTATTCTGCCACCATTGGTCGAAACTCCAAATTGGAGCTACCACCTCCTTGACCATGAAATTCCAACCAGAACCCCTTTAAGCCTAACCTTGTTCCGCCGTCGGAAAGGGTGGAAGTACCAAATGCGCCACTCATTCACCATTGGCCTAATTTTTTGGCGAATTCTTTAGTTGTTTCTCGGTATTTTTAGTGTGGTTTTTCTTGTTGAGTTGACAGGAAGCTTGCTATGGCATCAATTTTAAGTTTTATGATCATTTTTTGGTGATTCATGGGTTAGTTAGTGCTGGGGGTAAGTTTTGTGAATTTAATTAAATTTCATCCTTACCCTATATATATAAAAGTATTTTTCAGTCTTTTCAATTTGACCCCATAAGTTTTGATTGCCTTGAGCTTTTAATCACCTTACACTTATGTCCTTTAGTTTCAATTGAGTCCCTTAGCTTTAGTTTCTTTCACATTGACCTCTCTCAGTTCCAAAAGTTTGACAATTACATCCAATATGATTAATTTTGTAGCCCTCATATGTTTGAGATTTCTCCAAAGATCCTATTTACTTTAAACTTAATTTAATTAAGGCCTAATCCATTTTAGTTTTTCTCAAAATTTATTTTAACTTAATTCCTCTAAACATTAATCGATTAATTTCAAAAGTTTAACTTTCCAAAATTGGGTGTTACGTGCTTCCAACTTTTATTCATACTTTTACGATTCTTAAATAATTTGAAATAATTGTTGCCAACTAATGCACATAATATTGATAACATTTATAATGGAAAGGATTGGGATCACATATCCATCTTGGTATTGGGGTCTCGCTTCACCTGGGATGAATAATATACAACAAGCATGTGATTGATATTTCATTTATGATTCTTAAATAATTTTGAGACATTTGTTGTTAATGAATATAAATTTCATAATATTGACAACATTAATAATGAAAAAGACTGGGATCGCATGTACGTCCTGGGTTAGAAAACTGTCAACATTCTCAGATAGTTGGATTTGATTTTGATGTGCTCCCAATTACTTTTATTCATACTTTTGTGATTGTTAAATAATTTGAAATTTTTTCCAACTAATGTACACAATATTGATAACAGCTGTAATAGAAAGGATTGGGATAACATATCCATCTTGGCATCGGGATAAATAATACAGGACAAGCATGTGATTGAGATTGCATTTATGATTCTTAAATAATTTTGAGATATTTGTTGCTAATGAATATAAATTTCATAATACTGACAACATTAATAATGAAAATGACTGGGACTGCACGTACATTTTGGACTAGAAAACTGTCAACATTAATTCTCAAATAGTTGGATTTAATTTTGATATGCTTCCAACTTTTATTTACACTTTTGTGATTCTTAAATAGTTTGAAATAATTGTTGCCAACTGATGCACACAATATTGACAATATTATAGTGGAAAGGATTGGAATCACATATCCATCTTGGCATTGAGATCACTTAACCTGGGATGAACAATATAGGACAAGCATGCCATTGATAAATAATTTATGATTCTTAAATAATTTTAAGATATTTGTTGCTAATGAATATAAATCTCACAATATTGGCAACATTAATAATGGGAAAACTGGGATTGCATTTACATTCTGGATTAAAAATTGTCAACATTCTCAAGTAGTTGGATTTGTTTTTTATATGCTTCCAACATTTATTCATACTTTTGCGTTTCTTAAATAATTTGAAATAATTATTGTCAAGTAATGCAGACAATATTGACAACATTTATAATGGAAAGGACTACAGCCACATATTCATCTGGAATTAAAAAAACTGTCAAGGTTCTCAAATGGTTTGATTTTATTTTGTTTCGCTCCCAATTATTGAAAGGCATTATTAAGAAATTAATTGAATTGTCTGATGTCTTGATTTTGATTTTGACTTCTGAGTTTTGGTTGATGTTTGGCACAAACACCATTCAATGAAAGTAGTTGGCATGTCATTCTTCATTATTTATCAATAATTTCATAAGTTTTTAGGGTTTCGTTAACAAAAATGAAAACACTTGCGAATGATCTGCATTTTTCACTATGAAAACCAAATCAAACAGATGGCAACATGCATTGAACTTCAAGAATGGTTCCATTTTTTTTCTTTTTTTTTTTTCTTTTTAAATATTATTTAAGTTAATAATCTTTCTCAAAACTACTTATAAGATAAATAAAATCACTGTTTTTTCTAAACAAAAGTTACTCGAAGTTCTTGAAGAAATTATAATGGAAGTTTAGAATTGTTACTCTTCAAACCACAATAATGTGTGGAGTTATGAGATTCAATCAAACTAATGTTTATATATATATATATATATCAATATATCATTAATATGCGCAATAATCAATACATAAATTTCAAAATTCTTAAATAACCTCAAATTATATAGCTTAAGGTACAAAGCATCAAATTTTAGTACTTCCAAAATACTAGAATAAGCATGACCATGAACCTTAACATTCAAAATCTTGAAACTGAAAACTAAAAAAGTATACATAAGTGTTGAAACTGATTATTAAATATCATCAAACAACATGGTAAAATCTATTTTGGTCCCCGAGGTTTCAATTCAATTGTAAAACCAACCATATCCTTTTAATTGACTTCAGTCATCCTTTTGGCTATTCCTTAGCAATACATTCAGCCAAATTAAAGGGAACTTTAGTAATTGTCCATTTAATAATTAAACTAATAAAAAACCAGAATAAAATATGAAGCCATTCTTTTTTATGGGATAAGCTAATCCATAAACCAAAAACCAAAAGTTAACATGTGTGATTTATTTTTGGCGTTTCTTTTATTTTTAATATAGTTAAATTTATTTTATTATGCTTTAGTTTCATCGTTATAGGTTCTCAATCTCGAAGGTAAGCATTTTAAGGTAAACAAATTTTATGTTTGTTCAGTTATAAGGCAATAAATAAATTAAGTTATTAAATATATTTACACTAGCTTTATCCCCATGATATGCACGGATGTTTTGAAATTATTATATATTAATTTAGTTGTTGAATAAATATAATTAAAAATAACAATATAAAAATAAAAATATTGCAAAAATGATCAATTAATTAGTAAAATTAAATATTACTTCAAAAAATGGTCAAGAAAAATTAATTTAAAACTTTAAAATTTAGTATTTAAATAAAGACATCTCATATGCATTGTGTCATGAGAACTAAATTTCAAGATTCTTTAGCGAAAAGTTAAAAAGAAAATTCAAAACTTATAAAAATAAAAGTCTATGAATATTATTATGTACTTTATCAAAAAAAAAAAAAAAA
>JACGDI010003566.1:182440-205913 GCA_014898725.1 Jacaranda copaia | reverse complement strand
TGACAACCCTGCCAACAACTCTGGCAGAGGCGCTCTCCTACTGATATGACTATCCAAAAAAATAGGAGATTGCACCACCTGGCACAGCCCCGAGATCTGGGCAGAAAATGACAACCAAACCCCGATCATGGGAAAAACCCAAGTACACCTGATAAGGGTACTTGGGTAAAATCACACCCTCATCAAATTATAAATTCTACAAGCACCACCACGCTCAAGATAATGCAATTATACTATTCATTACATACTTACTCTACACTCTCCATTCTACCGGCAAACTGACTTGAGCGTCGGAGTACCTTAGCCGGGGCACCTCGGCTAGTTTACATTTGTTCTTGATTGCAGATCTCAAACCCAATAACATTCAAATCCACCGGAGTTCTGGACGGATAAGCTCTTTGCAGCATCAAGTATATACATTTTTATTTTTGCTCTTAAAGCAACTGATAAGATAAACAAAAATCACTCTGTATTGAATATATAATATATATTTGTTCAAAGTTTTCGAAAAAATAATGAAAGCTTAGACACTACTAGAAAAAAAATAAAAAATAGTGACAAAATAGTAGTGATAGTATAAAAATTATCACTAATTATTATATTAAGTGATAAAAGATTTTATTCTATCACCATAATAATTTTTACAAACTTATAGTAAAAAGAAATAGTGTATGAATGATTAATGGTTACCTCTGACAATAAATAATACACCTATAGTGACAATTTAATATCAATAAAAAATATTATCTCAAATTATATAATAGCTTTTATTATTTTTATTTTCACTAAACTGCCACTATAAGTATATTATTAATATCAAAAATGATAATTTAGGAATTATTTTTTATCACTATTAAAACTGTCATCTAAAAAATCCTAGTGACACAATAAAAATCATTGCCACTTAATATATATTATTAGTGTTGATTGTTACTTGGTCACTTATTCTTTTATTACTAATATTATATTTTTATAGTAAGAGCCTCCACGCCTCATACATTCTACCATAATTCAAGACTACAATATTGACATGAAACTACAAATTTCACTACACATTAATATATACATATAAATATTTCATACAATGATATACGTCTCTCACATAATATAGAAAATCAGAAGTTTAAACCCAAATGGGCTCTTGATGTGTGTGCATGTGTATAAATAAAAAAATATGCCGTATGGTTTGTGGCCCAATAGTATAAGTCCCCCATATAATATGAGAGTTAGAAGTTTAAGCTCGAATAAACTCATGATGTACTTGCATGTGTATAAATAAGAAAATATATATTTGTGTGTGTCATCAAAAGTATGAAATGATTGATACATCATTTTCAAAAATCTTAAATAATCTCCTTAATAGATAGAGCATCTAAAAATTTCAATACTTTAAAAATTCTAGACCAATCATAACAACAAATATCCTATTGAAAGTGTCGCAACTAATCTATTGATTCTTTATTATTAATAAAGAGTTTACTCCTATTTCGATACGTTTTCTAATGTCTTTCTCAAAATATCTTCATTTTACAAAAGAAAAATAAAAATTCATGTTTTTATTAAATGACTACTGTCCCACAACCATCTCTCCATGTCCGGTCACTACTACATAATAATAATTCCATAAAGATTACATATAATTATATATCTTTATTTTTTTCAACTTCTTCCTGCAGGTATAATTTGTCCTATTTAAACTATTTTTTTTATTTATATTATTTTTTTTAAAGATGCAAGATTGATTTTTTTTTTCTCTAATGTAGCGATTATTTTCAAGCCATTTGAACAATATTAATTTTTATTTTCATTAAATGCACACACACCGAGTGTGCATTGACTCTTAATTAAGTAATAAAAATACAACCCGGTTGTATAAATGTCATGAATCAATCAAAAGAAATGGTAGTTAAATTTGCTCAATTCCAAGATAAACCGTTAAGTACATGAAAAATAAGGAGTTCGTTGCAACGTCAAGAAGGAATTCCAAACACTTCCCTACCATATCAAACATAAGAAAAAATATTTTATAAATACTAGCAATTTTGGCACATTCAAAGCATGTGTCAAAATTTTTATAAAACAAAATAAATAAAAGACTTATTTTTTATATAATACAATATTTTAATAATTTTGATATTTTATACTAATTTTTACATAAATAATAATGATAAAAAATTATGATAAAATTATAATTTTGGATTATAAAATAGTGGATTATAAATGGTAGTTATTACATGAGTTGTGGTTATGAGGAGTTAAAATAAAAGATGAAGAAGTAGAAGAAGAAGAAGAAACGATGGTATTTTAGGCACATCACTCAAAAACATACTAAAAAAGGGATATATGCTTTATTAATAGTATAAATATAGATACAATTAAAAATGATTTAGTGCGGAATATGAGCATTAACAAAACATTAATTGATCAGAAATGAAATATCTTTAGCTGACAATATGCATGTCGTGAGAGTTAAATGGAGACAAACTCTTTATCAGAGGGCATAAATAGTTGATCCTTAGTCTGAGACAAATATATATATATATATATATATATAGATTGGGGCACTCAGATACCCTGAGGCTTAACAAATGAACCTAAAAAAACTTGGGGAATACATGCAACTAGGAGTTACTAAAAAGAGAAACAATAGATACCTCAAACTTATAGGATCAATTGTACTTAATTTGTATCTGGTTGTTGCTTGCATTTTTTTTTTTTTCCAACCGTTGCAAATATGCTGAACAATCACCCAATTTGTATTAAATGTGCATAAAAGTTATATATTAATGTTTTTCAATGAAAAGCTTTGGACGTGTCATACTTTAGCCCTTGACAATTTAAAAAATGTGTACTTTTAATTAACCATATAAAATATTTTAAAACTTAAATTAATCCCTATTATGGTGGACTGAAATTAAAATATATATATATATATATACATATATATATTACCAAAAGTATCAGTGTGTGCTACTCAACTATCAATTATCAAATGTTTGAGTTTTCTTATAATTATAAACTAATTGAATAGTTATATTCCCCCAAAATTATGAATGTGAAAGATTTTTTCTAGATCTTCTTGCTAGATAGAATGGTATTACAAAATTCTTTTGCTCATTTGTTTAGTAAAGATATAGGCTAGTTGGATTGGTTCTACTTTCAATTTTAAAATCATTATTAATTCAAAAGCACAAGATTTAACAAATATCGAAGTAGATATAATATAACATTTTGATTATTAATACTAAATTAATTTTTGCAAATTTATTTAATTATAGTAGTAGAACTTTATGATTGGATCCATTTTGGATCCACTTGAACCCATAACCTATTAAAAACCAACCTAAATCCCACCCATTTGAGTCAATTTCTAACATTTTAAGATGTAATTCAATCTAAAACCATAAGGGTTGGGTTAAGTCGATATACTCTAACCAAAATCGATCGACGAATTTCATTTCCTACACTACAATATCATATCTGATCCTAATTTTCTGTAAAATCCATATCAATGGCATGGGATTTTTCTTTCATTGTTTTCATAGAAAAACATATTAAGTAATCATGGTATACATATTATATACAATTACTAAAGACTGTTCATAATATAATTTGCTTCGATATTTTCCTGGGAGATCTGAAAATAATTTTATGATCCCTTATTCATTTAGAGGTACTTGTTGCGAATTAAATGATTTCGTTGTCTGATATTAATTGCTGCAATATGGACCACACAATATTGTTAATACTGGAAAGAATTGGAATCACGTGTCTATTTTGAGTGGAGAAAATTGCAAGAATCTCAAATAGTCATATATGATTTTAATTGCACTACAACAAAAATGAGCTATTGCTTTATGTATTTAATTATAACATTTATAAAATATATCACTAAATTTATATACAGGAATGTATATTTTTACTTAAATTATTGTTATACATTAATATAAATATTATGACATTTTTTGGCGTCACAATAGAAATATATATATATATATATATATATTTAACATTTGCGCCCAACATGGTCTGAAACATACCGGGAATTTGTCTTTTTCATGTCAAGATTTTGACTTGTCAAATCGTTTTGATGCTCAAAATAGAACACGTGTCTTTTTATGAAAGTAGTTGGCATGTCACTTTGTATTTTTAGTATTTGTGCTATGAAATTCAATTAAATTAATATTTTTTTTTAAATTTATACACATACACATCAATAATATATTAAAATTTGTACTTTTAAAGTTTCACATGGTGTCAAAAATTTATAATAATGTGAGCTACATCCCACTCAACCAATCAAATAGATGGGTAAGTAATATGCTTTCGAATTCGATAATGATTTCACTATTTTCTTGGTCTTTTATTAATCAAACAGATAGTCTTTTATTTTGCATTAATTATAATTTTAATATTTAAGTCTATACATTTTTTATTTTTGCTTTTGAAGCAACTGATAAGAAAAATAAAGTCACTTTGTATTGAAAAAAAAAATATTTTCAGATAAAATAATAGTGACGATGTATAAATTGTTACTAATTATATATATATATATATATATATATTAAATTATAAAATATTTTTTTTATCAACCTAATAATTTCACAAACTTAATAATTTGAGAAATAGAATTTAAGTTATTATGATTCATAATTAATAATACACCTATAGTGACAACTTAGTAACAAAATAAAATTCTTGTCACAAAATAATAAAAAATTTTATTGTCTTTGTTTTCATTAGATTGCCACTATATATATATGTTATTAATTGTCAATGGTAATAATTCAAAAATTAATTTTTGTCACTATTATGCTTGACTTAAATGTATCTTTAGTGGCAAATAAAAACTATTTCCACTTAATATATACTATTAGTATCAATTTTTGCATAATCATCTATGTTTTGTCATTAATATTATGCTTTTTTATATAGTGAGTGCCACCACATGTATGCGGCATGCCAGACTTACTACAGTAATTTGACTATAATGACATTAAACTACAATTTTCACTCAATATTAAAATATGTTGTCAAAAGTACGAAATAATTGGTACATCATTTCAAAAGTGTTATTCAATGTAGCATCAACATTATTTGGTGTTACCATTGCGCTCCTATATATAGTTCTATATCCTTATAGCCCGATATCA
The DNA here is from genome assembly GCA_014898725.1 of Jacaranda copaia. Lineage (NCBI taxonomy): Eukaryota > Viridiplantae > Streptophyta > Magnoliopsida > Lamiales > Bignoniaceae > Jacaranda > Jacaranda copaia. The sequence continues at coordinate 200,760 of JACGDI010003566.1, read as the reverse complement.
TATCATATAATATTACCACATTGCCTCATAGATAAAGAGAGTAAGAGAGATGGGAAATATTAGCATAAGATTAATGTTGTTCTGCTTGGTCTTTGTTATGTGGGCTGCCCATGCCAATTTCCAAGATCCCACGCAAGATGAATCAATATTACAGCAAAACTTCTGCCGGGGAAAGGAAAAAGTCACCAAATTCCGTTTCTATATCCAAGACATATTGGAAGGCCCGAATGCAACTGTTTGGGAGGTGGCTCATGCTGCCATCACTCCTCGGTCAGACTCGTATTTTGGGCTAGTAAGGGTCATGGACAATTTGATAACTGTTAAGCCTGATCGTTACTCCAAGAAGCTGGGAAGACTGCAGGCAATTATAGCCTTTTCGGACTTGAACGAAATGGCTGTAACTATAACCATCAACTTCTACTTCACAACGGGTAAGTTAAACGGGAGTACTTTGTGCCTCTTGGGAAGAATTCCTTTAGCCGGTGATTTCGGTAAGGAGGTGGCCATTGTTGGCGGCACTGGCTATTTTCGTATGGCACGAGGGTATTCTATTTTGAGGACATACTCCTTCAATCATACAATTAATTACGGTATTCTCGAGTACACTAGTACCGTCTATCATTATGTGGACGAACCCCATCTTGAGATGATGGTAGATGGCGATGAAGAATGAAACTTACCAAGACTGTGTATGAATTAACTGAGGGAGAAATAAAGACATCCGGTAGCTGCTTTTGAAGCATGTTTCTGTCGTGTGTTTTGTAGTAATTGTCTTGAATGTAATAAAATGCTTTTGGGGTTGTTATTCAGTGATTTCCGGAGCTTGTTTTATATATGTGTAATATTGTTGGAATAATGATCTTTCAGTACTAATTAATCAATGTCTTTATGTTTTTTATTTGCATTGTGCGTCAATAAAAATTGGGGGCCATCTGTTACCTGTAAATTCTGGCTCTGGATAAGTACTGCTATGGCAACTTGAGATGATTGGATTAGAGCTTATAATCCCAAAAGTAAAAGAGAAGGGAAAAAAAAAAGAAGAAGAAGAAGAAGAAAAGAAAAGAAAAAAGAACTGGACAAAATTTAAGGTTAATATTTAAATAGGAAATAATTAAAAAGATCAAGCTTTAGATTCCGAAGAATAAAGCAACAAAAATATTGTTATAAGTAAGAAATAATATTGTAACTGAACTAATTGCAAACTATACATGTATTGATCGTTATATTGTTCATGGTAACAACTCAACGCTAGTTATTCTCGCCACTTTGTGTAAAATTTGTAGAAACAACAACAAAACAAAAATTTATCCTTACATATAATATATGATTTATGATAATTTTCAAATACTTAATATTTTATGGCTAATATTATTTATTGTAATTCTAGAGTAAATCCGTGGAAAAATGAAAAATTTTCACCTCAAGCTAGTGTTGTACCACAGATGTTGATACCTTAGCAAAGAAAGATTATAAATTTACTATAGTTTGATGAAAAAATAAAAAAAGTTCATGCTTTCCTAGTTAATTAGGTTCATTATAGGGCAAATATATATGAATTTTTGAGTTAAAAAATTACTTCAGACTGTGAGAAAAGGAATGTTAGTGATAACAAATGGCAATACATATCAAAATGGTCACTGATTTTATATATTAATGGTTTAAAGATTTTGACAAGGGAAAGTATTAGAGAAAAAGAAAAAAAGAACATATAATTTCAAATTTATTTGGTTGTTAAAGAAATAATGAAAAAATGGATGGGAAAAAGAGGGGTGATCAATGCCTTGGAGAACAAGAAAGAGTTCAAATGGTCTTTTCCCTAATTTTTCTCACCATTTTGTGAGAAAAAATTATTTTCCTTAAATACACTATATATTTCCCTCAATTTTTCTTTCTTTAGTATTTTCCTTACTAACCAAACAATCAAAAGTATTTTTCTTAGTGTATTCTTTTCTTTTTCTCACCAAATTCTATGAACCAAATATAGTGTAAGAGAAAAAGGTTTTAACTAGTGTTAATAATAATTTTCACAATGGTGAAGAAGATTATGTATAAGTTGTTGGGGCTGATAAAATCAGAAGCAAAGAATAATGTATAACTTTTCAAATAGTGACATATTCATATATAGTTATATATGACCACGGAAATTCCATTGACCATTATAATGTATGTTGGTAATATGATTTTTGACTATGCTTGTATTAGTAAATAAAATGTTGACATAAAACTTTAGACATTATTATTATTATTGATGTTGTGGTTGTTAAATTTGTAAAAATTATTATTGTGATAAAAATAAAAGCTATTGCTTAATGACTAACTAATGGCCGAGTTGAATATGATTTTGAAAATAAATAGTGATTGATCTGTGACTATCATTAACCACCTTTACATGGTTCTCTTTTAGTCACTAATTATTGATTTATTCTCATCTTAATCACTGATTCAATCACTAATTAGTGACAATTCTTTTTTTTTTTTCAATTACCAATATTAGTGATTGAATTAAGCAATCAGTAGTTACTATTGCAATATTTTTCATCACTAATTTATGATCATATTTTGGTCATTGATGCAGCCACTAATTGCTAACCATTTTTTTCAGCCAATAATTGGTCAAGAATATAAAATTTTATCTTTACATATTTTTGTGATAAGAAAGCATAAAATCTATGCAATACTTGTATAAGTAATAAAATATTATGTTTTTCTAAATAAATATATTTATATATGTTTATATAATTACAGAGATAATAATATGGATATGTGTCTAAGAAAATATATAAATATATCTAATTACATATATTTTATTGATAAAAATACGTGTAAAAAAATTGATATATACTTATATATATAGACATTTAAATATTAAATATTTTTGTATTTTATATAATTGAACATCTGCAAGTGTATATACATGCACAAAGAAAATGATCAGAATTATATTCTTATATGAAAAAATGTGAGAATTAATTAATATATATATATATATACATATTAGCTATATATCATATGTATACATATTTGTGAGTCTATATATTAGTATATATATGTATTATTATAAATGTATATGTTAGCATATATGGTATTAGAATTTATTGTGACTGACTAAGGGGTCAGTAAATTGATCATTGAATTGGTCAATGATTGATTTTTTCTTATTTCATAACTGCTTGAACGGTCACTATATTCTTTGGTAGTAGTTATCAAGAGACTATTTATTAAGTATACATCAAAAAATCAAAATTGACGTACATATCAATGAGGCTCTTGTCCTTTATACTGAGGATTGCTGGTATCATGGCAAGAGACCTTCAATCAATTTTGTTTTCCATACTACTCACATGGATGGAATAAAATTTATGTTAGCTCATCAGTTTGTTTACTCAGCTTTTCCATTGAATGTGTCAATGCTTTTGTGCATTGTTTGTTGCTACATTTGTCTCTTATGAACTATATGGCTCGCCTAAAGCTTGTTGATCTAATTTCCCATATCAACCCTCAAGCATTCAATCTTTTCAGTTTGAGTTATGTCAATTAGGTCTTTCTCCGATCGAATTAAATATAAAGACGTAATGAAGTGTTTTGTGTCTGACATTACTTTCTTTTTTAGATCAAGTTTTTATAAGATTATTAGGTCTATTATGACCTAACTAAGTGTATCGATTTGGGCTTTTCTTAATTTCATGATTTACCGTGTTTTATCTTTTTTCACATTGATAGTACATTGATCTTTTTGAGATTGATACGTCCAATTTATTCTTCTTAGATTGTTGTGTTTGCTTTGCTCATTAGTACGTTGAGGTATTCAATTTGATATTTTTTTGATTGAGTAAGATTATCAAAGTTATGCCTAACTTCAAATAATTTGTTACCCTCATATTATATGATTTTATTTCTATTGACTTCAAAATTTCTTTTTTGTGGTCTTTCTAGTTGTCCCCGAAAATTTAGGTAATGTATTGTTACGTGAGTGTTAATGCTGTCAAAATAAAATGTTTTCCACGGAAAGGTGTTTGCATTTTTCCTTACAAAATCCAATAACGTTTAACTCGTGTGGTGGGAAGGCATTTGTGACCGGGTCCTGGTAGTCTTCTAGAGATATCCCAAATCCATCTTTTTCTTGGCCCCATTCTCTCATCTTTGGAATGCTTTTTCTAGGCCTGAAACCTTTTCTTTTTGGTAGGGCAATCGTCAAGCTTGCTTGCTTTAGTTAAGGATATGTTGTAGCATTCTTTTGCCACTCTTTAATTTGATCTCTACAAACTTCCTTCAATTTTAATTAGAAACTAGTCATTAACCCTTGCATTGCATTGAGCAATCCATTTAAATTTGAATTTAATATTTAATTTTAGCTATAATGTAAATATTAATATTATTTATAAATATCATAAATATAATACTTAAAAAATCTTATAATTGAATTCTATTGAACAAAATATGATTGTTAATATAAATGAGACATAATAACATTTCATATTAATTTGGTTTATATCAATAGATCAATTCCCAAACATTGATCCATTTTTATACAAAAGTTAATGTCTGAGTGTTAAATAATTTTATAAATTCAATAAAAAACTCATAAAATATAATGGAAGACAAATAAAAAAAATCACTTCAATATTGACTTGATTTGAAAAATTAAAGAATTCAATGTTGAGAAACAAACTTAGGTAGTAGAACTGTAGAAGATAGAATATTTTAACTTACCATAAAATCGGAACTACAATTTTTTTAATAAATTATCTTAATTCATTAACATAAAAATTAAAATAGTAGAAAATATATGATCATTATACATTCATACATCTTCAAGAAAAAAATAAAATTTAATACACTAATAGAATGATCATATAAAGGTGAAGTTAGATGAAGGTAAATTACCTTAATTCAAAACCTACCCAAAAATAGACGAATAATCGAGTATTTATATGCGTATCTATAAAGACATACTACTTAGCAAGTAATATATAATTGATTTGCCTTGACATGAAACATCTATATCAATAGATTCAAAGGTCAAGATTTACAAAGTTCTGAAATCATATTGGATCATATCAATTTGATCCACATAAAAGAACATGAATCATCATTTACATTTTTACATTATTTAATTTATCAGGAATCTTCCACAATATAAACTATATTGGAAGTGTGCATTTTATCAATGTGGAAACATAAACATGTTATGTATATATGTAATTTTTATAGATAGACTCAAACAGACGAGAACAATATTATGAACTGAAGTGACTAAATAAATCTATTTCTAATAAACTCTAGGGATTTGGTTGTGACAGCTCGACTTCTGGCATCATATTGATGCAGTAACTAAGATATTTCCAATGGTACGTTAGTATTTTTGAAGCGATCTTCATGGGTTTGTGACCACTCAAATAGACGAGAATGAATGAATGAATGTACTGATTCAACCATCATATCCTTGTAAGTAATAATTTTCATCGTTGTCCTTACATTTTTTTTAATAATTGAATCTCATTATTGGTTTGATTGTGGCAGCTCAACTTTATGTACTAATCAAGACTTTTTCTGCTGCAAAAGTATCTAAAGTTGGGCCAAGTGTTCAAGTAACACCCTGTAAGGCAACTGACAAAGAAAGTGGGTGAGTTTCCTTTTTCTTGAACTTGTCGCTTAGGAGCAATTTCATTTTCCTTCTAGACAAATATGACATTGAAATTTTATTCGGAGCTTGATTAGTTTCATATAATATACATGAGATTTGCCATGTTAATATTTTCCTTGCTTGCGAACCAATACCATACTGAATTTTACTCTTAGCAACTCATAAGAGTTATTTAGACAAATTTAAGGAATCGTAATTTTTATTTCTCTAGACGAATACAATATTCTTTTTTTTTTTTTTTTTATGGAGCGCCTTTCGTTAACTGATAAAAATATCAACCCGTTCACTGAGATGACCTGACTAATTATACGATACGTGGAAGGAAAAAATATTAAATTATTATTTTACCATAAACTTCACTTGTTAGACACGGTAAATTAATATTTTTTACAGGTCTTATCATATGTTGAGGACAATTGTTTTCAAAATAAAAAATCTTGCTAGCTAATTCATGATATTCTTTTTCATAAATGGGTGCCAATAAAATTTGAACTTAAAACTTACTATTTGGCCTAGATTTGAGACTAAATCCAATGACTACTTTATTTAAAAATAAATATTTAATATTCAGCCAGCGCATGAAATGTTGAGCAGGCTCAAACATTTAGGCCAGATCAATGTAAGCACCTCAAACTCTTGATGCACGAGAGTTCTTGAACTCAAACTACTAATTTCCTTCGTTTTTCACTGGCTATATTTTGCATCTAGCGGTGGAGGAGAAAAACAGTTCGCTCGGCATTCTCTGAATCATGGGTACTTGTTATAATCGCTAAACTCTCAGCTTTTAAAGCCATATAAATTCAGATTAATTAGGTTTAAGTTTGTAATTATATATAGAGGTTTTTATATATTGATTTTTTTATTAGCTGAATATTCTACATTTTATATGATTTTATTCAAGTCATTTATTTCATGTAATAATCGTTACTTTTGGTGAATGTAAGAGGGGCCTAATTAAAATTAGTTCCCCTGCATTGTATTTGAATTGATAGATTTAGAGCTAAGAATTTTGAACCCATGATAATGAATGACGCCCTATAAATAGCTAGGGCATCATCCTACCTGCATTCATATTCTAAAATATCCAAAAAGATGTGCATTCGTATTCTAAAATATCCAAAAAGATGAAACCTTAACCTTATCCTACCATATCTAATCTGTGACCCATCGTGTCTAGTTTATTAGACTTATGTTTTTAATGTATATACTGATTTTCTCAATATATACTAAATATATTATTTAGCATACGATAACAAAAAAAAGAAAAAGAAAAACTTTTTCTATGTTTAATTGAATTTAATCATTAAACTTAAATTAGCTAATTTTTATTTTCAATTTATCATTCATTAATAAATTTTTTATTAATAAAGTTTATTCATTAGCAAAATTAATTTTATTAACTATTTTTATAAAAAATATTTATTCCACTACTAATATTAATATTATTAATTTTATTATGAAAAATGTTCAACTGTTGCTATTGCTATTCCAATTTAAAAAATTTGATATCCCAATATATTAACTTTATTAATTTTATTAATTTAGTTTAATTTTTAATGAAGAAAATAATTGATTTGTTACTGTTCATTCACATAACTATTTGTAATTTTTATATATAAAGTTTATCATTAATATAAATTTGATTTCGGTATAAATAATTTTTAGATTTATAGATTAAATTTAATTATAAAGCAATGAATAATTTTTTGGTATGGATATATGGATAATTTATAAGTATAAACCTTACTCATACCCGTTACATTATTTTTAATAAATATAAGTACGAGTATGTGTATGATATTTTGAACTTGAATAAGGTATCAACACTTTACCTATTTATAGGCCTAAATGAATCCCTTAAATTTGTTTGAGTAGTTTTTTGTTTTAATGGATTTTAAACCTTTAGATCTCATTTTTCGCTATTTCTCAAATTATTATTGTAGATTTTAAATTCACCTAATAAACAGTCATTTAAAATATTCTTTTGAATTCAAATCCTTCCATCCAAACAAACCTCTAATAATAAGTACTACTTCATACTCCCACCAGTATGTGTATTGAATGTTTATTGCTAGTCATGTTGTAGTCTCATCACATAGGTGCATATGCGGTGAAATACAACTAAAAATTAAAGTATGCGTTGAAATCACAGTTAATTTACAAGAAGCTGACATAAGGAGACAATCATGACTAGGTCGTGACTCTCCATCATTCAACTTTTGGTGATTGATATCAATCATGATTTTACGATTCTTAAATTTTTTTGGGATGCTTGCTGCCAAACGAATACAAAAATCATACAATGTCGCTAAAAGTGGGAAGAATTGGGATCGTGCTTTATATAAAGTTGGACTTGATTTTGATTTTGATTTTGCTCCCACCAGTTGAAACGTCTTGTCAGGATATTAATTGCATTGGTACTGTGATGCGCATTGATGGGAAGTGGTTGGCTTTTCATTGGTTGTAAGGGTGTCTCCTTCGCAAATGGAGAACCTTTCGTTTTTGAGAATGACATTTCTATTTTTTTGAACTCTGCATTATGAAAACCTAATTTATAAACAGATAGGTGAGTAATATGCATTGGAATTCAATAATGGTTTTTCATGATTTCCTTGTCTTCTGTTTGTAAGAAAGTAGTTCAATTATGCATCAACTATGATGTTATATAAGTGTATACATATTTGTTATCTTTTCCAAAACTACTATTAAGAAAAATAAAGTCACTCCATTTTGGAAAAAAAAAAATGAAAAAAAGAATGCTCAAAATTCTTGGAGAAATAATGGAAGTTTAGAACAGCCAGCCCCAAAATAGGCATGCCACCAAAATTTAATATCATAATAATATGAACTCAGAATTTAAGCCAATACTTAAAATATGTTATCAAAATACAAAAAATTCAATACATCAATTTTGAAATTCTTAAATGATTTCAAAATAATTTAGTTCAAGGCCCAAAGCACCTAAAAATCTTCATACTTGGAAAAATACTTGAATAAGCATAATTAACCACAAACAACACATATTTTGAAGTCTCCAAACTAATTAATCGATAAATATCGAACCTCATTTGATATGGTTAAAATTAAATTGAAATTAAGAGAAATTTAGTAAATTGATTAAAAATAGCAAATAGACCCTAAAACTAATTAACTGAATAAATGGTTCAAAAGGCCTAAAAAACAAGCCAAACTTATAAAAAAGGGTCGAAAACCCTAATGGTGCCCATCAAGATTAAAATCTATAAATACCAAATTTTAGAAATAAATGGGATACAAGAAATCATTCATAAAAAATTTTTTATTCAAAAAGCTCTTGAGAAGAGCAAATTTTTTTGCATGTTTTTTTGAGAAGACAAACTCACGGTCTACTATTTTTCAAAAAGGACCTCGCATCATTTTTTAGTAGCATCATGATTGTATAAAGATCATTATCCAACGAAATCTCTCCATTTGCTTGCTCAGTTCACCTTCAAGTAAACCCATTAAATATAGCAATGGGGTAAGTTCTATGCCCAATAAGCACTTGCCAAACACTTTTCTATTAGATGAAAAAAAATGAAAAAAAAAAAACTGCGTAATCACATTTTACATACAATACGAAAACAACTTATTTTAGAAAAATTAAATAGTTTTAAGGGTTTGTTCGGCATTTAATTTTGTTAAAAAGTGTAAATTAATCATAAATCTACTAAATTAAAAAACTATTTTAAAATTAATTTGGTAATTAAGTTCCAAATAATTTTGTTCTTTTATTTTTTTTAAAATTAATTTCCCACAAATTAGTAATTAAAATTTTATTTTGCGGCCAAATTTATTTTGAACCAATTATTTTATATTTTTTTTAAAAAAAAACAATTATGTAGTGTGTATTATTTTTTAGAACAACATTTTTCTTAAAAACAACCAAATATAAACTTAACAACATTAATTTGAGTGGCATGAGAGAGAGAGAGAGAGAGAGAGAGAGAGAGAAACGTTTGAGGGAAAAAGTGGGGTGAGAGACAGAGAGAGTTGGAAATTTCTTACTTTGTCTCCGAAACACAAAAATACCCCGTATTCAAACACATCTTCATTCTCTTTTCTTGTTCCACATACGGAGAAACGGGACTTTTTTCAACAAGCAATCGTAGCTCTTAGGTTACATATCCATAGTTTTGACTTATTATATTGTTATGTACCTACTTTTTAATTGTTCATATTAATTTAATTTGATTATTACTTTTGAACTATTATGAAATAAATAATCATAATTCTTACAAAAAATCATTTTCTTTTAAAATTAAATTATTGATATGAGATAGCTTAGCGGGCCCAGCCCAACTAGCTAATCGACTTCAGAGATGATTTCCGAGCACACTTAATATTTGAAGCCCAACAACATTTTTGGACTCAATTGGGGTAAATCACTCGACCACAACCGCCCGATCGAGTAGATGGTTCTCAATCGCACCCAATGGAAGGCTTTAAACCACCTAATCCGTTCAACCATCCCTTTGGTCGACCACACAGTTTGGTAGATGATAGTCAACCAGAGTACTCACTCTAACACTAACTCATATTCTTACCGCTTTCAATGCTCTAACAAGCAGCATACTTCCGTATTAATGACGTGTACTACCCCAGTACTGCCTCTGCCACCAACTCTATCAAGAGAGCGCACCTTCAATTACTATTCATCCTAAAAAGTGGGAGATGATGCCATCTGGAATAGATCGGGACTGAAAATAACCAACAACTCTCAAGTAAGAACAAGAACCCTATACACTTGATAAGAACATTTTAGACATATCACTCACTAGGAGAAGGCTATAAATACCTCATTGTCAATCATCCTTCAAGTATGTCATATACACTATATACTCTTACTCTGCTGCTCGATTATCTAACTCGATCAATACTAACTTGAGCATCAGAGTGCCTTAACTAGGGACACTTCGACTAGTCTGACGTTTGCTATTGATTACAGATCTCAGCTCAAGAAAAGACATTATTGTTGAATCATTCGACCCCATAGTCGAATTAGTCCAAACAGTATCTAATTGACTAAAAACGATTTTCAGCATTATCAGTTATGAAAAATAAAATAAAAATTATTACTCTTTTAATATCTAATAACTAAATTAACATTATTAATTTTAAAAAATTAAAAACTCTCTTTTCTTACTATTAAATTTTAATTCAATTAAAAAATTAAAAAAATAAATTTTAAAAAACGAATTCAATCATTATGTACCCAGCACTCAGGATGAATGGGCGCCACGAAACGCGGGCACTGCAGCGCTAATCTGATGAACGTTATAAATGACCATTGAAAGACAGGCGAGATTCATAAATGTTGATTTGCAACTTAGCTAGCTATCTGAGCTGTCTATAACGCTAAGGGTTTGTTTTTCATACATAGCGTTTTAAGCAAATGTTTTCAGATAATTCACACACTAAATTTGGGCGCTCCGCAGCGAGCGCGTTCTGTCACAGCGCCCATTCATCCAGGGTGCCGGTACAAGATGATTAAATTTGTCTTTTCAGATTTATCTTTTTTTATTTTTTTAATTGAATTAGAGTCTAATATTTGATTTTTTTTAATTTTTTAAAATTAATAAGATTAATTTAATTATTAAGTATTAGAAGGAAAATATTTTTTATTTAATTTTATTTTTTATAATTTAATTTTAAAAAAGGATAGTTTTTTATAAAAATTATAATTCTTTACTTTATAATAATTTAAAGGTGAAAATCAAATCAAATTAATATGAATAATTAAAAAATAAATACATATTGATAAATTAAAATCATGAATATAAAACCTAAAAAACCCGTAGTAAGATACCTTAGCTTGTAAGTGCCTCTCTATCCCTTTCATGTTTGCTCGCTCTGCTAATGTTCTCCCATAACATGGGTTGAGTGGCGATCAGCGAGTACGAAACCAGAGAGACTACGAAAAGATGCTCGAATTTTGTGTCCTTTTACATTAGAGCACAGAAATCACTCTTTTTTGTCATCATTTCACCAATTAGGATAGCACCATTATGGCTTTTTAAATAATTCTCAGTGTTCTGGATATGGCTGATCTATGATGCAGACATTGTCGGCCATTAAAGTAGGACTTTTTTTGTCGATTTTGATAATTATAAATTATAATTTTTAAAATTTTTATTTATAAAATTATGTTTTATTTTAAATTATTATTTCATTAACTTTTAATTTTTTTGTATTATTATTGTATGTTATTTTATATTCAAGATGTGTCAATAGATTATAAGTGTAATTAAATAAAATTTTCTAAAAACATTTTTAAAAAGAATAACAATTTTCGATGGAAAGTCAAGGGCCTTCCGGTGAAAATGTTTATAAATAAATAACAATTATGATAATTATTTATCAAAAATATGTCTCATTTTCATTGAAAAATGTTTTAAAAAATAAAATATAAATATAAAAAACTCATTGGAAAATTGATGGGACGGCATCAAAAAAATTTTCAACAGAATAAAATTGTAAAAAATGCAACTTTACCAAAACAATGACCAAGCGTTCTTGGGAATTCCTACAACCCGCTTTAACTACAAATGGCTTCTGTTGGGCGCTAGGGGATTAGGCCATAGGGGCTTGGAATTCAACTAACTAGTCCACTGCTGCTCAATGGAGACCTCTGCACATTCAAACCAAGTTGGATTCAACTAACAGTAACAGTAATCAATTAATCATTGAATTTAATTATTACTCTAAAAATTAAAAAAAAAAAGTGATAAAAGCATAGATTTTCTTTTATCCATAAATAAAACAAGAAAAATATTTATTTTGTGTGCGTAGTGGAATACATATATGGTGTAGATTATATTGAAAAGAAGTTTCTACATGTGTTATTATACATATATTCTTCTGATTTTGAAAAATAATATCATATAATAGTTATAAGTTGAGGTACTCATCTTTAAGATTGATCCTAGAAGTCATTCACCTACCTTAGAATCAATTGAATCAAATGTTGAGTCACCTAATTCATTTAATAAACAAATCAACCACCAATTTAACTGACTAACAAGACAAAATTGACTTGAAACTACCCTAATACATACATGCTCACAAAACTTATTAAGAATTTATCCTTTCGTACGTACTTTGTTGATTTGCTCATAACACTCTCTCTAGATATCCAATTGACTCGATTCTTATGGCATTACAAAGTTAAGAAAGAGTACTAAAATATTGTGTTGATGATGCCATCTAAATTGGCTAATATGAGAGAGGAAAATCGAGTTCAAAAGGCAGCAATGGTGCGAAAGCATACTTCCAATTTTTAGGATTTTTTTTTTTATGTGACACTTGATTGTATGTAAGCTATAACTTTACTAACGACTTCGGATGAAGGTGATTTCAAATCCTATAAAAACCTAGCATGTAGATCTACAATTCATATGTTGACCTTATTTCCCAATTAAATCGAAATTGAGTAACAAATGTTGTCACAATATTCTATTCCTCAAAAATCAAAGTCCTATATTTTTTGTATTGCCACACTGTAGTTTTTTAGCCATAACTTTCTCCCTATGCATCGGATTAAAGTGATTTAAATGCTTGTAAAAACCTAAGATACAAACATTCAGGTTTTGTGTTGACCATATTTCCATTTTCAATCGAAATCAAGTAGTAAAAGGTGTCAAAATATTCTGCTCTAAGAAAATTGAAGTCCTGTATTTCCAAACTTGACATATCTTAGTATTTTGATCATAACATTCTCTATATAAATTTGATTCAGGTGATTTATGCAGATTTAGAAACCTAAGATACGTATATACAATTCATATGTTGATCATATTTCCCAATTAAATCGAAATAGAGTAGTAAAAGCCATCACAATATTCTGTTCTAGAAAAATAGAAGTCATGTATTTTTTACATTGCTATACTGTAGTATTTTAGTCATAACTTTTTCTCTATACATCAGATTAAAGTGATTCTAGGGGATGTAAAAACCTAAGAAACAAATATTCAATTCTTATGTTGGCCATATTTCCAAATTAAATTTAAATCAAGTAGCAAAAGGTATCACAATATTATGTTCTAGGAAAATTGAAAGCCTATATTTTCTGTCTTGCCACACCTTTATGTTTTAGTCATAACTTTCTTCCTATATATCTAATTGAAGTGAATCAGGCGGAAATAGAAATCTAAGAAATAGATTTAAAACTCTTATGTTGATTATTTTACTTAATTCGGTCATGAAGTAGTAAAGGTATCACCAATATCTATTTTCGGAAAAATCAAAGTCGAATATTTTCTGACTAGACACATCTTAATATTTTGATAATTACTGCATTTAAATCGGAGGTGACTTAGGAGGCATTAGAAACCTAAGACAGATCTAAAATTTGTATGTTGATCATTTTGCTTAATTCTTTCTAGAAGAAGTAGTAAAGTTTTTACAAATATCTATTTTTGAGAAAATCAAAACCGAACATCATCATTGAATTTCGCAATTATCAAAATATGAAGTCTACAAATTCATTAATTACTTAGTGTAATTCTTAATGTATCTCCTGCAAATGCCGTCTTCTTTTTCCTTTCCCCTTTGCCATGGCTGCTGTCCCTTTTCCTTTTTCCCCATTTTTCATCTTTCATTTACTATTAAATGTAATTAGGGTTTTGTTTTTAGGGACTATATTTATGTGAAAGAAGTGGTTTAGTTCAAGTAGGACTCTAATCAATTTCCTTCTAGGACTAAGATAATCCCATTATAATTCTAGTATCTTTGTTGTTAATTCCTAGAATTTAATAATTCAACTTCTTGTATTAATAATATTAATTCAAGTAGAATTATAACTTATACTCCCCAAAATATATAATATCTACAATGTACATATAATATTAATTATCACTATTCGATCAAAACATAATTAAATATTATCTATATATTTATCTGTAAATATATTATTCTAAAAATATAGTTGTGCCTTACTACAATTTTAATCGAAATAGGAAATAAAAGAACATAAGGTATATGAATCGATTAAATACAACGTAAAATTTTGGGGCATTACATGCGCCAACTTTTTAAAAATATTATATATTAAAATTATTGTAAATCAAGATATAATTAAAAAAGAATGTAAAAAATGGTCAACTAATGAGCAAAATAAAATATTACCCTGATATATCAAAATTTAGTATTTTAAAGATTTGAACATGTAAAGGCATCAAATAATATAAAGTTTTATGTACATGATATTACGAAAAAATAAATTTCAAAATTATTTAGCAAGAAGTTGAAAAAAACTTAAAACTTCCAAAGATAAAAGTCGATGAGTAAGATTATAATTTACGCAAAAGATAGGAAAATATGACAACAAAAACTAAAAGATGGTTGCATTTGAAAATGAATTAAAAAACATATGAAAAGTATAGAACACAAGATTAATGGGCTATAAATCATTAGAAAAAACTTAGAAGTGCAGCATTTTAAGATTACTTTAAATAAACAAAAAAAAAGACAATTGTATATTATGTAGAATTTTTTTTAAAACAAAGTATTATCTTATTTTAATTTTTAATTAAATCAACTAAGTCAAGACAAAATTATGATAGTAAAAATTAAAAGAATCAAAATAAATCTATAAAATAATTATAAATTTGAAATTGATATTGCAATATAACTTAATAGAAAGCTTGTTAATTTGATTCATTACTTAGTTATCATGTAAGTGAAGAAAAAAGAGTATGCTATTAGTAATGGAAATTTAAAATAATAATATAAATTATTTATAAACTCAAAATCAATTTTAAAATAGAATTTAATTATAGGATATGAGGATTAAATTAGAATATAGAAAGAAAATATGGACAAAATGTATTATTATATTTATTCTCAAAACCTTTTTGAATAAATGTAATTGGATCTTCATAGTATTGCATAAATAGTAAAAAAAAAAAAAAAGCAACAAAAGACGTAGTTAATCTTTTAGAAAAATTCATATTTAGAGAAATAAAAGAAAAAAGTTAGATACATATATATATATATATATTAATGGATTAAATTGTGCATATTTTTATAAATTTAAAAAATTAATGCATGTATTTCTATTGGCACTATCATCTCATATTTTTTTAAAAAATAAATGTATGTAAATTTTAAGAACATATACCACTGAAATAATATATAAACATTTTAAAAAGAGTTAAAATTATATATATACATACACACATATATAATTTCATATGCATGAGTGCAAAACAAAACAAATGGACTGATAAAATTATAAACGTTCAGAAGATCAAAAATTCTAAAAACACAGGTTCCATACTATAAAATTATGAAATTAAAAAATACAAAATAGAGTTTTTAAAAATAAAAAATAAAAAATAAAATTTAATAAATTAACTAATAACTTGAGTGAAAGAATGAATGAAGAGATCCTAAATGTAAAATAAGCTAAATAAAAATATAAATCAAATAACATAAGTTATCAATGGTTGAAGAGAAAAATGCAGTTGTTAAAAATGAAATAAATTATAAAAACATTGAAAATAATGGATAAATCTCATTTTGTAAAATTATAAAAATTAAATGAACAAAAAGAGAAATTAAGAAATAAAAAATTAAATAAATAAATTGATAACTTGAACTAAGCAATAAACAGAAAGATATAAAAGGCATAGAACTTTAACAACAAATAAAAGTTAGATGCTAGACTTCATCATAGTTAAAGAGAAAACTATAGCTATTAAATTCCAAAAAGTCTCTTCCATCATGTAACATGACAAAATTAAAGGAATAAAAGAAAATTAAAACAGTGGACAAAAAAAAAAATGAAGCAAACAATAAATAACTTGAAGAATGAAATAATGACATGTGCAAAGAGGTAGAGAAAAAGAGATGCTATAGAATTGAGAATATTAATAAAATGACTTTTAAAATGCTCTATATATATTATTGGTGTAAATATAAATTAGTTATTAAAGATAAGAGAAAAATTATAAAAATTTATCGAACTATAGGGTTCGATTGATCAAGGAATCATCTATATATTGAGAGTAGAAATAAAAAAAAAATTATAAATAAAATGCAATCGTATTATGGTATTAGATATAAATAAAAAAATAATTTGCTCCAATCAAGAAAATGATTTCAAAAATATTGATATTCTTAAATGAAATAAACAATATCAAATTAATAACCAACAATCAATGAGAATTTTTTAATTTAAATTAAAATTTAAAATTCTAAGAATTTAAAATTTGATAAAAAGGGCACAATTGCGGTCCTACACTGTCATGCTTATATAATATATATTTATTCTCAAATATTTGAAGTAAATTTCTTCTAAGTGCATAAGTATACGATTGGTATAGTTGAAATTTTCAAAAGTTTGATAAATGAATATCTAAAATGGCCAATAATATCAACCTTCATATTTTTTTAGCATTTGCACATTTTTCAATATTTATATGCTACACAGCATTTTTTTTTCATAAGAATTTACAAAAGGTTAGTCTATATATACCTATATTTGGTAGTAATAATGTTAGATCAATAGAGTTTTATTGAAACTAGGCATTTTATTAAATTATTTGTATATGTTTTGTTTGTTGAGTTTGATATGTGTTATATATTAAGTTAAATATAAAAAGTTGATTATTGCTTTTAGTATAATTTATATAATACGTAAAATATGTTAGTTAATAATCTTAAAAATGATAAAACTAATCCATAACTAAAAATAAATGAATCTCACTATGTAGACAAATTATTAACTTTTTAAATTCTCAAATATTAAAAAATTATCACTATGACCTCTATATTAATAATGAGATCCAATTAAAGACTTTTTATATTTAAAGGAATTTACTTATATCATATCAAAGCATATATTTTTATGTATAATTTGAAAGTGTATTAAATAAAAATATTTTGCTTAAGCCATATGTTATCTTGTTTTAGTAATTTTCTTAAACTTTACAATTTTAAAAATATATGTATGATCTATAGATTTAAAGGTAGCAACTTTTGATACTCTACTGCTTAGCCAAGTTTTATAGATTATATTCAAGATTTAATATTTTCAAATGAAATCTTAATATTATTATATTAAATAATATTTTTTTTGAAATATAATGAAATATTTTTTGTTATTTAATTATATGAAGTAAAATGAATGCTATTAAAAATAAAAAATATTTATTTTTAAAAATTAAATTCATTTTCAATTCACCAAGCCCATAATGAGGGACTATATTTATATAAAGAGACATCGTAATAATGAGATAGGGGAATAATTTATAAATTATTTCCAAATTCTATTGTCAAAAGTGTACTTTGTAATTCATTGAAATTCTATGTTGTTTCTTCAAGTTTTTCATTATTCATCCATCAATGCATCAAATCTCAATTATTTTTTAAATTAGAAAATATGCTTTCCAAGTCCCAAGAGAAATAACTAGAAATGAGCAAAGAATAAAGTAAATATATTGTAATTGAAAATATATAAAAGATAGAGTAGTATTCCTCATTTTACATAACAAATGTTTTTGATAAATTTGAATTTTTCTAATTCAATATAATATTTTATTTGTACCAAATTTTTGTGAATTCATGATTCAAACATTCAAAAAATAAATAAATAACATGCCTGCCACTTTTTCAGAAAGAAATGCAATTGTTGGAAAATATGATGAAAAATGCA
>JACGDI010003566.1:167891-182430 GCA_014898725.1 Jacaranda copaia | reverse complement strand
AAAAATGTAGATAGACGAAACCTGAATAAAGGCAACAATAACTCATAGAACATAATAAAATAGAAATAATAACATATATTTATATTTTCTTATTTCTTTTAATATTTCTAATTAAAATCATAACTTCTTTCAATTTTTATAATTAATAGGGCAAATCACACAATTAATCTTTAAAGTTTTACTCTGCAATCACTTTAGTTATCAATCTTTAAAAATTCATCTTTTAGTTACTGATGTTAATATATCATTTCATTCTAATCCTCAAAATCATTTTCTGGCAATATTTGGCTAGAAAATTAATCAAATTTGACATTTTCAAGGGTAAAATTATCAATTTAAGATTTTATATTCCATTTTAGTCTCTATGTTATTTATTTATTTATTTTTAATGCCAACAACTATATTTCTTACTATATTTTATGATTACATGATAAAAATACTAAAATGCTTTTTAATTGAAAAAAATTGTATGTGCAACATTCTTTGTTATTCATAGGAGTTATCCATTCTCAAATATACAAATATCACTATGTGCTGAGGCCACACTATCCTACAGCATATAGGTATTTTTATATTTAGTTGTCGGTTCAATCAATCTAAAATGCATAATTAATTGATTAATTTCACATATATTCATTATCTTGGAATGATTGAACAATTATTTCAAAAACAATTTAAATGGATTATTGACATGAATAACAATGGCCACGGTGAAAGTATGGCCACAGTAGCTTGGAAAACAATAGTCATGATTGCTATTTTTCAAGATGGTGGCCATGGTTGCCGTTCTTGCAAGTGTTTGCATGGCTGCCTTAGCCCTTTCCGCATGTGGTAGTAGCCGACAACATAAAGATAATTAACAAGAAACTAACAAAAAGAAGGGGAAGGAGAAAGATAACCAACAACATAAAGATAATTATTGATCTCCGATCAAATGTTTCCACAATTATACACCCCTCAATACTACTAGAAATAAGGTCATGCTCGCCATACAACACGAAAACCTCCGTAGAAAACCCAAAAAGCTAATCGAGATAGAGGCTATGAGAAAATCTAAGAAATATTACCATTTTCACAGGCAAAAGGGCCACGACATCAAGAACTACTTCAATCTCCACAATGAGATTGAAAGGCTCATTAGATAAAGTCGTACGAAGAAATTTGTTGATGAGCAAGTGACACAAAAAGCAGACAAAATCGACCAAACTCCCCATAGAAAAATGTCAGTTGGTCGAAGGAAGGAAGATAAAGGGAAAAAACCTACCTATAATTCTCGCCCACCAATAAGAGGAATAATTGATACTATAGCAATAGGCCCGACTGAGGGGATTCAAAGTTAGCTAGAAGGTAGAATCAATGTAGATTGGAGTCGACTAAATCTTCTTCAATTGAGACAGTCTACAAATTCTTTTTTTTTCGACGCCAACCTTGCTCATATGGAAAATCAAAAGGCTGACAACAAGTTAGATTGCCCTTTGCTAGTTTTTATGGAAATCACAAACTTTGAGGACAGAAAAATACTGGTCGACAATTGGAGCTCAGAAAAAATCATTTTCCTATCTATCTTGAAAAGAATGAATATGGGAAAGTTTAAGTACAAGCCAATATGCACCTCTCTTATTGGATTTGAGGGGTCAAAAATCATCCCCAAAGGGTCAATGGACCTGTCTACATCACTTAGAGAGGCTCTTTGACGTAGAATGCTTGCGGTTAACTATCTAGTAGCTAATGCACCATTTTCTTATAATGTCATCATTGGAAAACTAGCTCTGAATGAATTTTACGCCATTATCTCAACCTATCAATAAAGGTCAAATTTTCAACAACCGTTGGAATGGGTGAACTCCTCTACAACATGAAAGAAGCTTGGCGGCACTACATAATCCCAATCAAGGCAAATGGATAGAAAACCCAACCTAAATTGAAACCCTCGGGGGACATCTCAATAGCAAAATGCGAGGAGGGATAGTAGAACAAGAAAAGAAAATTAGACAAAAATAGGGTCAAGCTTATTGGCGAGTTCAAAACAATCGAGCTAAAGCCAGGCAACCTTAACAAGATAACCAAAATTAAAGCAGATCTATGCAGTAGCATGGAGTGCCTTATAGTCAATTTTCTTAGGAAGAACATCAACATTTTTGCCTGAAAAGCTTTTGACCTTTAGGGAATCGACCCTAGTGTCATTGTCCATCGCTTAAATAGGGACCTCTTTTTTAGATCGATGAAGTAGAAAACAAGAACCTTAAATGCTGAGTGATGCCAGATCATTGAGAAGGAGGTCAACAAAGTTTTAGAAGCAGGTGATATTATAGAAATTTAATATTCATTTTGGCTTTGTAATGTAGTCCTTGTCTTTAAAAATAAAGGCAAGTGACGCATGTGTAATGATTCCACTTATTTGAATAAAGCTTGTCTTAAAGATCCTTACCCCTATCTCGTATAGATTCATTAGTAGATTCTACTACTAATTGTGATTTGTAGAGTATGATGGATACATTTTATGGATATTACCAAATTTTTATGGTGCCCAAGGAAAGGGCTAAGACCTCTTCTGTCGTCCTTAAGGAGGTGTATTATTTTTTGGTTATGCCTTTTGGGCTTAAAAATACAGGAGAAATATATCAAAGATTAGTGAACTTTATGTTTAATAATGAGATCAGGAAGACTATGGAAGTTTATGTCGACGACAGATCATCAAAATAGAAAAAGAAAATTTTCACTTAACTGACCTTGACAATACATTCTCAATGTAATGAGCATTTAACATGAAGCTTAACCCTAACAAGTGCACGCTCAAGGTGAGGGGAGGCAAATGTTTGGGTTATACGATCATCCAAAGAGGTATCGAAGCGAACTTACAAAAATCCATGCCATTTTAGACATCACACTCCTTGAACAGTCAGGGATGTCCAGCGCCTAGTTAGGAGAATCATAACGTTGGTTCGATTCATTACCTGACTAGATGACAAAAGCTTACCATTCTTCAAAATCATAAGGAATGAAAAGAAATTAGGGTTCCACTGGATAGAACAATGTGACTAGGTCTTGGCTGAACTAAAGCAAAATATCTTTTAGCGCCCCTGATGTTAGCTAAACCAAAGGTAAGAAAGGTCCTGCACAACTATTTAGCTGTCTCATTGGTGGCAATTAGTTCAATTTTATTTTCAACCACAAAGGGCATCTATCAACCTATGTACTATTGTAGCAAGGCTTTATAGGGTCTCGAGCTCAACTACTTAGAGATCAAAAAATTCAGTCTTTCCTTGGTCACTATAACAAGAAAATTGAGACCTTAATTTCAGTCTCATGGAATTGTCATCCTAACAAATCAACCATTGAAACAAGTGCTATCAAAACTCAATACGTTAGGGAGATTGACAAAATGGGCCATTGAGCCAAGAGAGTTCAACATCACTTTTCAATCCCAAATTGCCATCAAGGCCCAAGTGTTGGCAAATTTCATTGCTGAAAGGCTTAACCTTTCCAACCAAGCTGTTCAAGACTTCTTCACATAGACCTTGCATGTTGATGGGCCCTCTACTTCATCAAGTTGAGAAATTAGCATTTTTTTACGGTCTCCACAAGTGAAAGAGTATGACTTTGCAATAAAACTTGACTACCCTATTACAAATAATGAGGCAAAATACAAAGCCCTCATTGTTGGCATCAAGATGGCCATAGATAGAGGAGTCAAGTAGTTGGCATCTGTCACTGACCCCCAACTAGTCATAAAGTAGGTCGAAGGAGCCAAAGAAACCACAATAACTAAGTACCTAGTCAAAGTGAAAAGGATACAACATTAATTGAAAAAATTCACTCTCAACCAAGTTTGTTTAGCAGAAAATGGGTAGGCGAATGTGTTATCAAAGTTTGCTAAGTTGACCAAGGGGACCAAGGACAGAATAATCACATTTCTGGTCACCAACAAGCCCTCCATAGGCATTCTTGACTAGAACTGGGTAAGGCAAATCGAAGACATGCAACCTTCTAGCAAGATGAGATAAAAGCCTATTTAAGAGATGGAATAGCCCTGGAGGCTAAGGCCTCGGCACATTAGCTCAAAGGCCAAACAACTAAATTTGCCCTTGACGATCATGGTCAACTTTATAAAAGATTGATCTCTAGACTACCATTAAGGTACCTAGCACCAGAACAGGCCCATAAGGTCTTGTGCGAGGTCTACTCAAGATCTATGGCAATCATTTAGGATGATGATCTTTAGCCCACAAAATCGTCAAATATAGCTACTTTTGGCCAATTTTGTTAAAGGAAGTAGTCAATTTTGCCAAGAAATGCCCATCCTATCAGCTCCACTCCATATTTCCCATTGACCTACAGCAATGCTGGTTCCCATTCAGATCATATGGCCATTCAACCAATAGGAAATAGACATAGTTGGTCTTTTTTTAAGACCATAGGCCAGAGAAAGTTCATAATAGTTGCTATTCAGTATTTTACCGAATGGGTTGAGACAGAAGTAGTCCCTAAGATAACTGACACAGCTATCAAAAGTTTTATATGGAAAACATTATTTGTTATCTTGGTCTACCCAAAGTGTTGATATCCAATAGTGAAACATAGTTCTAGAGTAAAAACACAAAGAGCTAGTACGAGAACCTCAAGATTCGATAGCATTTCACCTCAATTGGGAACCCCTAAACTAATGGTCAAATGGAAGTTATCAACAAAATGATCCTCAATCATCTTAAGGCTAGGCTTGAAGAGACTAGAGTGAGCTGGGCAAATGACCTCCCTAGTGTACTGTATGCTTATAAGACTACCTTAGAATAGCCACTTGTCATAGTCCCTACAATTTAGTCTACAAATTCAAAGCAATTGTTCCAATAGAATTGATACAACACACCACTCCAATAATACACTATATTCCAATCAGGAATAATTTTGAAAGAGAATTTGACTTGGAGACAATTGACAAACTACCTCAATAGGCTTACACTACAATGCTATATTACAGGTTGAAAATAGCATAGCAGCACAACAAATAAGTTAGACAAAGAAGCTTCAGGTAGGCAAACTCATCCTCAAAAAAATTAAAGTGTCAAAGAATGTAGGGAAGCTCAATTTGAAATAGGATGGCTTGTCTCATGTGGTCAAAGTAGTGAAGTACAATGCTTACCAACTTATGGATTTGACTAGCAATGAACTCCTATGACCATGGAATGCCGTGAATTCAAAAAAATTTTATGTGCAAAGAGACTAAAAAGTCTCCCCTCGGCTATACTGAAGTATCATTTCAGATCAATAAAGCTGCTTCTTTTTTCTTGCAAGTTACTTATTTACATCATCAGATCAAAGTTTTTAGCCTAAATCAATAAATGATCCGATTGTTTATAGTCAACTAGAATAGTAATTTCAAGTAATAAAATAAGGCATTTTAGCCCAATTAAATGATTGAGGAGTTCTTCATTTAAAATTGACTCCGTAGTCAACTAGAACCGTAGCTTCAAACCGCGAAACAAGGCATTTCAACCCAATTAAATGAATAATGAGTTCTTCATTTATAGTCAACCCTGCAATTGACCAGAACAGTAGCTTCAAGCTGTAAAGCAACTTATTTCAGCTCGATTAGATAATAAATGAGTATCTTGTTTACAGTTGATCCAAAAATCAACCACCACAACAACTTTAAGCTGCGAAATTGAAGCGTTTTATCCTAGTTAAATAAATGATTTCATCATTTATAGTCAATTCATAAATTGAAGATAAACATACTTAATAGTGAGTTTCAACCTCGCAGTCAAAGACAATCTTGTGAAAAACATCAAGCTGAGATAATTCCAAACACTAAGTTAATATGCTTAGTTCACCAAGAGTATTTGTTTGATCATGATGAAACAACTTTAGAACAACCCTAGACTCGACAATCATATTGAATTAATCTCGTTATCTATTATGCCAACCAATCCATAAATCGACCACATACTTGTTGAATTATATTCCTTGATTGCTTATCTGAAATCAAGTCACTTACGTGGTTGACTTTTAATGTTTAGTGCTCGATAAATTCAAAAGCGCTAAAAAGGAAAAAAGACAAATAAGATGCACATCAATGAGCAAAAACTAAAATTACATTAATCCTTGAATCATTGATTACAACAAAAAAAAGAAAGAGACGACAACAACAATAATAGCAAAAATAAATACCTTGTAGGGTAACCAAAAATTGAAACCTAAAATGATAAGCTAGATCCAGCTCCCTTAGCTCGTGCAACACAAGTACCTTCATCAATAGCCTGGTCAAGCTCATTGCTTGAGGGGACAGGAACAATTGCTAGACTCTTCACTTTCTATTCAAGCATAGCGGTGGAAAATTGAGGTGCTGATCAGGAAAGCTCTATCTCATCGACCAAAAAGATATTCCTCAATGGAGGGAAGTAATCAGCTATGTTGACTTTACCATCATGGATGTTAAATGTAAATTTATTGGAAAAGATGAATTCTTTGGTCACTTTGGCAAGCTTTCTTTGGGTATCCGAAATAGGCTCGACCACAAGCACTGCAACAGCCCCCTTCTCAAAAGTGCTTTAGTCGAGATCAAAATACATTCTCAACTACTCATCTAGCACAGGATTAAGATATTTTATCTTTAAGGCAGAATTGGTAGCCCAAGTACTCGAGCTACTAAACCACTTTGCTGAAAGCATCTTTAGCATTATCAAGAAAGAATATAATGCCGACATCTTGGAACGCCAAGCATAGCATAAATTGCTGCACAACTTTTCGTTGCATCAGCAATAGCATTTAATAAAGCTATCCCAAGCATACTATAAGGCTATATTATACCCTTACGTCCAACTAGAATTATACCTTTGTTATGTGTCCAACCTAGCCTTCAGTAGTAGCTCGTCCATTTTATTTTTATCAATAATAGTGGCCACGAGCTACACATCCTTCAATTCGAACTATTGGTTCCTCTACTGAAGCTCTATGTTCAGCTCCTTGATCTACGACTATGCGGACTTAAGTTGTGCTTTTAACATCTCGACATCCCTTCTACCCTCTTATAGTCAATCATGGTCGTCCAAAGCTAGCTCAGACCTCTTGTAAAAATGATAGCCCAGTTGGCTCACCTGCAAAAAGAACACTTTTAGTTGATGAATATTCTAAATTCAACATTAACGTACTATTTGATTAGTCGCTTACCATGTTTAAGTGGTACACCAAGGCCCTCAATATAGCATCCTGGCTTAGATCCATGAACTTTTTTTGGTCGAACACAAACAGTCTAGCCATCATCACTTTCAGTGGCATGACTCCAATTAACTACACCATCAGCATCGATAAGAAATTGTGCATGGCTATCACCTTATCGATTCCAAATCGAAGAGATGGCAACTTGGGTAACTAAAATAGCTAGTCATCTTTCCACAACCCAAAGAGGTCATAGCAGGTTGGTTAATTGGGTCCCCTAGCTTTTTCTTTCTTTTTGTCGACCACACTTTTCTTATGAGTAAGTCCCATTTACTCAATCAACACCCTTTTTGGTCAAGGGTCGAGACTACTAGTTGTGGCCACTGCAGGTCGAACTAGTGAAGTGACAGGAGCTAGCAACACTACATGCAGTTGCAATGTTTCCACCATGGTAATTTCTCGATGAGCAGTCACACTTTAACGGTGCTCTTATTCCTTTGCGTACGCACTAAGACTTGTGCTTGCATTTTGATTCATGATCTCAACCCAATCTGCATCAACGAAAATAAAAATTCATCAATATTAATCACAAACTTGGAAGTAAAAATTAATTTCAATGAAAGTTAGACAATGGCATATACCTAGTTGAGTGTCCATTGGTAAATCCAGCGGGGCCAGTAACAAGCCTACCAGCACTAAGTTTCTCTCTTTGATGTACCCTAAAGCTTTCATCTAGTTGAGCTCAACTAAATCCCAAATGAAGTTAATTGGCTAGGTCGGGGTTAGGTTCCTATAAATCTCGACATGACCCCTCCACCACCCTTTGGGAATGTTGAAACCATTAGAAGCTTGAATGTAAAGATAACACTTTTTCCACTCCTGATCGTGTGATAATAAGGGGGTCACAAGAAATTTCCAATGAGGTCAAGCAATAAGTTAATAGATGCCCAACTCATCAATGTTGCCCGACTTTTGGGACATGGAAAGATGAAAAAAGTTAGAAACGTTAGCGAAGGTGGTAGGATAATTGTGTATATACATCAACAAAGTGAAGCTGTATATAGTCAAAAAGTAATTAGGATGCAGTTGGATTATACAGACCTTCAGACTTGTGAACAGGTCGATTATCGATTGAGTAAAAAAAAACTAAGCCTATACCAAAAGCTTATTCAAACATAGTAATGCACTTAATCGATGGTCGATACATCCTATCAGAAAGCCCAGGCACGATCAACTCGTACTCTAGAGGAACATGATAGAGCTGTCTAACGTGTGTGAGGTTGATGGAAGTAATTTTGGATACTATTTCACTGTAATAGTTAGAAGTGAATAATTGACCATGAGATACTGGCACATTTCTTGGCCCAGCACCACCCTTAGTAGTAGTATGGTCTTCACCCAACAACTCTTGATTAGGAATAAAGATATGATATTGGGAGGCCCAATTGATAGTAGGCTGACCATGTCATTGACTCAGTTTGATTGCCCTCAACCTCACTTCTAATTGCAACCACTAGTGTTTAGATTCTTCAACTAGAGTATGGTTGATTACCCCAATGTAGATAGTTAAAGGCATCCTGCTAGGGGGATTAAATACACGAGCATATCAATCATCGACCAGAGCCTGAGGATGACTCATAGTCGAATATTTATTGACTAGGGAGGTCAAGTTAGGACCGTAACCTAGCTACCTCATTGATTGCTCTAACAGGTGGCATGCCTTCACATTAATGGCGCATGCCTCCCTTAGTATCACCTCTTCTACCATGCCAAGACTAGGCGTGACCATAATGTATTGCCTTGTCTTGGGATGTCAGAGATAGTACCACCTGGAATAGTATACAAATGGGAGAAGACCTAAAGGACCTCCATCAAGGACAAGAGCCCTTTCTACATGACAAGGGCAACATAGACATATCAACTACTTAAAGAAGGCTATAAATACCCCATTGCCAGCCTCTCACAAGTTATACACATTACCACCCTCAGCTTCCACTTTGTGGCTCTACCTTTTAGTCAATTTACTAACTTGAGCATTAGAGTGCCTTAGCCAAGTGCTTCTTGTCTAGCCTAACATTTGTTGTTGGTTGTAGGACCCAACCTTGATATTTACCCAGGCAAAGCTCATGACCTGTCAATGTGGTTGATTATAGTGGTTCATAGCCCAATACACCTACCAAACAATTTTTATCACCATCACTTATTATCATGAAAGAAATAAATTTCATATAAAAAATTGGTATGTTTTAGATAAATATTGTATAAAACAATCTTATAAAAATAAATTTAATTGCGTAAATAATTTAAAATTTTGTTAAAAATATAATTCTATAAATCAAGTTTTAGTGATATATATTTGTTATAAATTAAGTCTAGTTTATATGTAGGGATAATTTCATCATTTAGTATATTAATCTAAATATTTCTAATCTAGAATTATTAATCACACTAAGAGGGTGAGATACGGAATTCCAATACTTTAGGGTAATAAATTGAGCATTTTATTAATAATTGACTTTAATTATGATAACCAAACAATTAATTACACTGTATTATACATCTATCCAATATAATACTACTAAGCAAATGAATCCTAAGAGGAGAATGTTCATATATATGGTTAAATTATCAATTTATACTATTATAAAAAGAAAGCCCTTTTATGGTTAAAGTGAAAGTTATTTTTAGTCCTTTTACGTAATTATACTTTAATTTTTTTTAAACTTTAAAAAGATAATGTGGTACAGGGGATAAATTTTAAAATTATAGACATTTAGATAGTTATGATACTAAATTTTATTTTTCCAATTTAGCCTCACAATCACTTTTAAACACACTACCTAATAAGGTCTTTAATTGTAAACATCATAAATATTATCAAAAAAAAAAAACCAGAAACATTATTTTATATTGACGCATTTATGAATTTTGTATTTATAAGAGGGGCAATATCTAATATTTATCGAATTCTTTGATTGACGTCATTTTTCTTTTATTGAATCCATTCGTGCTTGGATTATATCTTATTAATTCTTAAAAAGGTATTATTGTTATTTATATAAAATAAATGTGCACGTAGAACTGCGTGCACGTATCGCTAGTATTACTATTAAACGGCAAGTATATTTCTTTTGGTAATTCAAAATCTCTAATGTATTGTTGATGCAGCGGATAGCTCGTTCATTAATTATTAATTAACAGGTTTGAGGAGCAAAAGATAACACGTTGCTTAATATTTTAACATACTCAAGCATTGTGATCTAATTAGGTTTATATCAAAATCACAACCCATTCCCTTGTACAAGATGAGTTTGTTGTATGTATTTCTTGCTATATAGATATGTTGAATTATAAGCATCATTTGCATACACAATCGTTTATGGATACTTCTCATCTTTTCAACTATATATAGTTCTATATCCTTAATTAGCCCTTCATCATATAGTAGCATATTATATTAGCATATTAAATGAGCCCTACATCATAGAGTAACACATTAGATTGGCATATTGCCGAGAGAGAGAGAGAGATGGAAAAGATTAGCATAAACTTAATAATATTTTGCCTTTTGGTCTTAGCCAATCATATATGGGCTGCCTATGCCAAAGCTGATGAAGGGCTCAATGAAAAAGAACTATTTTTGCAAAACCTCTGCGACAGAAAGGAAAAGGTAGCCCAACTTCATTTCTACCTTCAAGACAAACTAAAAGGTCCCGATGCAACCGTTTGGGAGGTGGCCCGATCAAACATCACTTCTAACTCACCCACAGATTTCGGCCTAGTCAGGGTCATAGATGATCTTATAACAGCAGAGCCAGATCATAATTCAAAGAAACTGGGACGAGCCGAGGGACTGATAACTTTTTCAGACTTGAAAGAATCAGCTCTCACTATGAACATCAACTTTTATTTCGCGGCCGGCAAGTACCGCGGGAGCACTTTGTCTGTCCTGGGAAGAAATCCAATAACGGAGAAGAATCGGGAGCTTCCCATCGTTGGGGGCACCGGTGTTTTCCGTATGACACGAGGGTATGCTATTTCTAATACGTATTCTTATGATACAACAACGAATTATGGTGTTCTTGAATATACTGTTTATGTCTTTTTTTTGGACAAAGAACCTCGTCCGGAAGTAAGTGTGAGTGGCCAGTGAAAAATGAGATTTAATTTGTGGAGAGCGCAACATAAAAACATCCAGTTGATGTTTTGAAGCATGTTTTTGTTGTATGTTCTGTAATAAGATGCCATAACAGAGGGCATTTTGGCCCGCTATTAAGTGATTTCACTAGCTTGTTTTATGTCTTTTTAATTATAATAATGATCCTTCGATACTTATGGATGATTGTACATTTTTTTTGCTCTTTCATTTGCATTATGTACTAATAATTAGTGGGTGTAACAGAATCTGTTACTTGTAATTATACACCAATGTTTTGAAAATTGGATTACGCCGATCAAGTAAGTGATCGACGGTCAATCAAGTCCAATTGAAACCCAAAAATCAATTGAATCGGTGGTGATTTGATCAATTCATCACCAATTCACTTACTTTTTTTTTAATTTTAAAAATTAAAATTTTTCAAAAGAATGAAAAATATTAAAAAAAAGAAAAAGAAAAAAGAGTTATGAGTTGAAAATGATGACTAAAGATTTTTTATATGTAGTTTTTCGAAACGTAAATTTATTTCCTTAAAATTTAATAAAGTAGTAGTTATATGTGAATGCTTCTGTTTATTTTGTTGCTTTATTTTATTTAATATCTCTTAAGCTGTATTCAATATTTAGTCTATAAAAATTTATTTTTACTTGGTTTTGAATTATGAAACAAACCATTACTTAATTTAATGTTAAGTATTATTTTTTTGTTTATTTATAATTGACTAATTATGAAGTAATATTTTTTTAAAAGAACGTATTTAAAAATGAGTAAGTGTAGCGCCCCCTCTAAAGACAACACCTAAGTTGAGGCACTACTCTGATTCAGACTTATTTCTCAGAGTACAGTTCAACAGTAGACCCATTCATTCAACCATCTTATAATGAATACTGATACCATTCTATCAATACCTAATAATCCACGAAACGGAAATACCGAAGAGTTTAGAGGACTAAGTCATATTATAGCCTCTGAAGGATTAAACCATCATTTCATCTTATACTACAGACTTCAAACAAAATAGACACATCACAAAGTTTATAAGATTAACCAAACAGTTACAAATTCCATACTTAATAACGGCTCCAATCCTACTTCAAAACAACTATATATGTCATTCCATCTTGAGGTCCACTAGAGCCCATCCCTGTCTAAAAGATTATGAAATACAGGGGGGTAAGTTCAAATACTTAATGAGGGATAAGTACAAGTAACAATAGTGTTTACCAAGGAGAAACTCAACTCGAAAAGACATCATTTTCAAACTAAATAAAACGAAATTTAAAAAAATGGACAGACAGTACCGAAAAGCAAACAGAAAACTCTCCTACCTTATTGCTCTAAGAATATATTACAGGCAGACAGAATCATGTAGGCAAACCAAACCCAAAGCATATGCATCCCAAGATAACTGTAAGACATGCATTGCAGATTCACCTTATACCAGACAGATAGAAATTTACCTAAGCGTAACAACTTGGGCAGATGCCTATACGGATTGTATAGCACACCGTGGATACCTAGGGGGAAATCCCTAGTGTATCGCCCATACCTAGGGGAAAATTCCTAGTGTACGGTTGGCACTAGGGAGGAAATCCCTAGTGCACCTGTGACATCCAGGGGAAATCCCTAGCATGCTCCTACATAACTAAACAGATCGCCCGGTATGGCCCTTGGCCCACATATCACCGTATAGATAACAGAATAACCGCTCGTAGAGATGCCCAGGGGAAATCCCTAGCGCACTGTCGGTTTCAAAGTAACAGATCAAAACAGAACAAAATAGAACAGAACAGTATGCCATCGAGGCCACAGAAAATAGTAAGTGGAATAGATAAGCCAACACGGCCAATTAATACAGAGCTGATAACAGATATGCCAACAAGGAAACAGATACAATATAAACAGTACAGATACGAGATAGATAGATAACAGACTTAAGTTCTGGGCGCCAGAATAGACAAAAAAGAAAATAGATAGCAGAGGTAAACCTCTCAGGGGTATTCAAAGCAGATAACAGATAACAGATAACAGATAGCAGACAGATTCTAAATACAAATCAAAATACGATTCAAAAATAGAGAAACCCACACAGAAGCTTATTCCAACCACAGATAAGAAATATAATGCCAGATTGGCAAACCCTCACAAGGTTTCCAACAATTTAAGAGTAAGTAAACAAAGCAATAACCCAGAATGGGAGAACCTCACCTCTTGTAGTCCTAATATTAATAGCCAAAAATCGATCTTACTGCTCTTTGGTGCCTAGCTCGTCGTCACCTAATCAAGAAAATATGCAACGAGTCAAGCTTCTTCAGATTCAACATTCATGCATAAATTCCTAATCAAATTCCCATTCCAACACAATTTAACTTATAATGATTTTTGATATTAAAATTTATATTCAACTTATTATTAACCAACATATAATTCCAAATTCATATCTCAAAATAGTAATCAAAATACCTATATCAACTCAAAGGCTCAATCCGAATAAAACTAACAACTATAAACATATATATATATACATATATATAACATGCAATAATCACATAAATATCAAATCTCACTAATGAATGCTCAGAATTACGAACCAAAAGCACCGGGATGACCACCATATCGAGACGAGAAGACTGTCCCCTTACCACCGTCGTCCGCCATCCGCCACCATCAGAAAGTGAAACTTTACCACCAGATTGTTCCTCTCATTGCAAGGATTTCAACGCCACATTCAGTTTCCAATTTTGAGCAGTGTACACACTGAAACGGGCCAAAAATCTCCACTTTCTCCTTTTCTCCAACATGCTCCGATCACCGCCTTGCCGTCGTTGGAATTGCCATAAAAAGGTACCTCCACGATCCTCTCATCAAGATCTTCCTAACTGTACCCTCAGAATAGAAAATTGTTGCTGAAAAAGAAGAAACTCGCAATCCCACAAAATGCATGCCTCGGTCCTCCTCTGTTCACCACTGTTCCGCCGCCCGATTGCTAGCTCTAAGGTGTGGGAAGTGTTGGTTGTGGTGAGGGGAAGAATTTGGTTAGTTGGAGTGAAAGAAAAATCCGCCAGAAATGGGCCAGAGATGGTGACGAAGCCTCAGTGAAGAAGAAGAAAAAAAAGAGAGAAAAAGGAAAAAGAAAAGGAAGGAAGAAAGAAAAGGAAAAAAGTGGTTGCCTGATTTCTAAATCTGATTTTTGACCTTTTTTTTAAAATAAAATTTCAAATTATATAA
>JACGDI010003566.1:130840-151718 GCA_014898725.1 Jacaranda copaia | reverse complement strand
TTTTTTCTTTTTTAATACTTTTAATTAATTTATTTTTTATTTATATATAAATTTAATTAAATTGTTTTTATTCTTAATTTTTTTTGCCAACGTGGCAGAGAATCCCTTAGGTGCCACCCAAGCAAAAGTCTTCAATTTCAAAACATTTCAGCGTGCCACATCAAATTTTTTGGTCAAATTTTCTAATTTCGATGATAATCAAACTAAATGTGTCAATTTTTTTAATGTTTATAGGACTAAATTTTTAATTATGTAAAATATAAAAATAAAATAAAAATCAAGTAAATTTATAAGATGAAAAAAATTAATTTTTCCTAATCGGTATCAATTTCATTTTCACTTAATTACTGTGAGGTCAAGTTGTAATAGAAGCTGCAAAGTTCATATGAAAAAGTACTTTATATACTTTTTCTGAATGTTTTATTTTCTAAATTTCGACTCATAAGATCGATATTTCTTTCATAGTAAAAAGTCGCTTTCTTGTGTAGATAATTAAGAAATTATTCAACAAAATAAGGGGATTAGTACATTTTTTGCATGTAAAAGAGAATTACAGCCCACGAAAATTACACTAGACAAAGTACTCCAACTTACTGAATCTAACCAGCCCAGAACACATAACAAAAGATCTAACAACTGTGGAATCTTCAGCATCCAACAAATTAAATTACACAAAAAAAAAAAATAATTTCAGTGATCTTCTTCATCCACACAAGCGACATAAACAGTGTACTCAAGAACTCTATAATCCGCCACAGCGTCGTATGAAAATGTATTGGAAATAGAATACCCGCGCGCCATGCGAAAAACGCTCGTCCCGCCAACGATGGGCAGCCCACGATTCTTGCTGGATATGGGATTCCTCACCACAATACAAAGTGTGCTCCCCTTATGGTCACCCGAAGTAAAATACAAGCTGAGATTCATGGTGAGAGCCGATTCCTCCAGGCCCGAAAAAGTTATCATCCCCTGAGCCCGGTCCAGTTTCTACGAATCTGGGTCGGGCTCAGCCGTTATGAGGTCGTCCACGACCCGGACTTGGCCGAAAGATTCCAGCGAAGTGTTGGTGATGGCTGACCGAGCCACCTCCCAAATGGAGGCGTTGGAGCCGGCTAGAGCGACCTGGATATAGAAATGAAGTATGGCAACCTTTTCCTTTGGTTGCAAGAGTTTCCTCAACCTTTCTTCTTCCACCAGTGGATATTCTCTCATGATTTTCCATCTGTGTATTTCTCTCTCGTCTCAATATTGTTTTAATTCTATTGCACCAAGACAGACTGAAGGGCCAACATATATAAGTACATACATGTTGATGTGGTATGCCTGGTTGGTACTCAGGTAGGATGTTTAGTAAATTACTCGACTTGTAAGGGTTGTTGGATTAAGAGAAACGAAACGAATCACTAAATCATGTAAATATTTTAATTAATGTCATTTGAAACATAAGCATTTCATATTTTGCTCCTTAATTTAATTATTTTAATGTGTTCTATTTTTAGTGTTGAGTTCCGTATACTAACTTGACAGTAGAAAATTTTCCATCGGCATGTGAATTTTAAGAATAGATTTGAATGAGAAAATCCCTCGGACAATCAAATTTGGATCAGAGAAAAATTTTAGTCACAACTGCGAATGTGTTTGTGGAAATAATTATAGAGCAGGACGCACGTGGTGATGGCATTATCTTTGTTGGTAATGATACTGAATGGTTTCTGCCCAATTTGATAGAGTTTAAATGAAGACTTTCTTCTTTAAGTATAATTCTTTATGTTCTTAACCAAATTTTCTTATGTTTATAAATTTAAATTATGCGGAATGACGTGTACAAAATCGGTGTTGACTTTCCGAAGTCAGCTCATTTCTCGTCTCTGTGTCATTATATCTCTTATTTTATTATATGAATTTTGAATATATAATATGTGTATTAAATATTTTTTAATAAAAATAATCAATTGATATTGATAATCAAATATATTTAATATGTACACATGATATTAAAATAGAAAATAAAATAAAAAATTCAAAGTAAGTATTTGATGGTTATAAAGTGAACAAAGATGACAAAAAAAAAGGTACACATCATTCCATAACACTTGAATATAATTATAACGTCAATAATAAAAAATAGCAGTGGAGATTCATTCGAGGGTAATAATTAATTTGACATGAGTTTCAGAAACATTCTGCATAGCGAATGTTCGAGAATTTAGACTGATGAGCAAATCAATGACTTTATTAATTATTGGTTCAATTAATTTAATTACTAATTTAATTAATGTAACATTATAATTATATTTAATATTATATGAATACATTAAAAATATTAAAAATGTAAATACATATATATAAAGAAAAAAATAAGCAATAAACTTGAAAAGTACCTCATTCAAAAGTTGGGTCCTAGTTTTTGATGCTTAGTTCTTGAACATATGTTCGGGATTTGATGTTTGAACTTTGGAGAGGATTTAAATGAGAAATAAAAGAAAAAAAAAAGAAAAAAGAAGATTAAAAATGAAAAATGATATCGAACTTCAGCATACTGCTTGCTTTTTGTTGGTAAATGGTAAGTCAGCTTTAGGGTTTTTATTTTTTATTTAGTTAGTTTTTAATGTTATAAAAAAATTAATAATTGGTTTAAAATAAAATCGGTTTCACTTGTTGAACCGATTTTTTATCGATTTACATCTATTTGCATCAATTTTTTAATAAACTAATTTTATATATAAAATTAGACCAAAACCTTAATCGATTCCTGGTCGAACCAACCGATCTGATTCGATTTCTCAATCATTGTGTGTAGCTAGCAAAATGATCAATTAATTTGAGGTCAACAAATGCACTTTAGATCGTATATTTCATTTCATATTTCATTTTTATTTTAATTTGATCTATATATATCAAATACATCTAATTCTCAATAAATTATTTTTATGAAAAAATATTTTATACAAGTGTCATATATCAATAAAATAAAATAAGAGATGAAATATAAATTGAAATAGATGGTCTAAAATGGAACAAAGCACTTTGAATCCTTTTATTTCAATTTGTGTTTCATTTCTTATTTCAATTTGATATATATGTATATATATCGAATGTATTTAATTTTTAATCAATTATTTTTATAAAAAAATTATATTAATGTCATATATTCATAAAAGATGTATGGTTATATTTTATGTAAGTGTCATATAAAAAAAAAGTATACTTCATTCTGGAGCACAAGGAAATAATTATAGCGTCAACAGCGAAAAAAATCGTAGTACACAATAATTTTAGGGACAAGATAGGCCAATTTGAGGTGTGGGGTCAACGAATTGCTTGTCCAAACCAGATCCTATAATTGCACACAGAGTTAGAATTGCTGAAGTTTGCCCATCAAAATACCCTTCATGTTTAACTCAATTTTGCAATAAGAGGAGGCAAAAGGACTTGAAGAATAATAAGAAAGGTAAAAATTGAGTGCATACAAAGAAATACCAATAACATATATATACAAAAATATTTATAGATAATTATCGCTTGACTACTGACCTATATTTGTCGTAGCTTGGCCATCCATCCAATGAATGGATCGATTCTCTCGAGTTAAACCCATATACAAGAAGCTCTTGCCATTTTTAGAATTAATAATTCTATTAATATTATGTATAAATAAAGTTATCAGTTCGATTTGAACCTCCACTTTATAAAATATGTTGCTAGTTGTATGGTAGTGGCTTTGAACAAATAATATTTTTTTACTTTTCAAGAACATATCATTCATAAAATTCTAGCTTTCACAAATTAGTTGACAAGTCTAACCATATGTTGGTATCCCTTGATGAGTTAGTTAAAGCTCGTTTGCTTGCTTTGATATTACATTATAGATATACAATTCAACATAATTATAATATTTTGTTTATTTTTAGAAACTCTGGATACAGTTAGGGTCTGATATACATTTAAGACCAAACTTGACTTGCGTGCTAAGGCCATGGAGTGTGATAGATTTTCAACCTAAATTATAAATAAATTATAGTTTGTCAAATGGAATAATTATATTAAACAAACAATTAAAATTAAATATTAAATTATTTGAAATATATAAATAAAAATTAAATAGAATATATAATAATTTATTATTTATTTTAATCATATATATAATGCTTAGTCTAAACTCACTAAACAAATGAGCTCTTAAAGTCAAATCCCTTAATTCCTAGATGGAGCTGCGCTTGTCGCTCTAATACGCGGACGCTTGCCTTAAGCACTCCTGTAATCAAGTGCTTTTTCCAAATTTATATAGGTCTATCAACAGCTCTATTCACCCTACTATTAGCAGTACGGGCGCCAAGCACCTAACCTGGGAATCATTAGCATAAAGTTGCTACAATCGTCTATATAATGTACTATAGCTTATCGAACTCAAGTTTTGAAGTTATAACAAGTGCTCGGCACTATTCACCAAAAAAAAAAAAAAAACACAAGTGCTCAGCTGAGTTTCCACATTTAGTGATTTAATTTATGGGCTTGAATCTCATTATTATTGATGTATGGAAAAGACAATTTAATTTGAAGGAGAAAATGAAGATTCCACCATAGAAAATTAGTTTGGATACCAATTTATTTTTTTTTAAAATTTATCCTCTAAAATATTCTTAATAAATGGCTCAATAAGACTATAATTGTAATTTTATTACAACCACTAATTCATGATATGAAAAGACTTTACCTCATCCATCACATTCTTGAACAATCGAAACTACTCAAAGCTATTGTTTGCATTTGAAACTTAAAAAAGGGCAAAACTTCTTTGCCAATGGTGTGCAGAAAGTAAGTCTTGATGCCATCCATTCGGCCTTTTTTTTTTTCTTTTGTGTTTTTTTAATGTGAAATTGCTTTTCTATAATTCTTATTTGCCAATAAGAATATTTTTTCTAATTTTGTCAAATTTAACTTTTATTAGGATAATTGTCCAATCAAAATTCATACTTTGAGGCAGAAATTAAAAAAAAAAAAAGCCAAGAAGAAGAAGACAAAGTCGACCATATGTATTATGTAAAATATATTTTATGCGCATGAGTATGATATGCTACTACTGCTAGTAATATTAAAAAGGATTTCCCGACCGTTCTGCTTCTTTGCTTGCGGGAGCCAACGCGTTAATGTGTGCCATAATAAAAACCATGCATCATACGAGTATGTTTTATCCAAGCACAGGAAACTGTACCTCCATGGCTCCTCCAGGTATAAAAATCCAACCCCTTGTATAGGCATAGTCAACTTAATTGTTCATCTAATTCGCATCTGAATAACCTTCTAATATAGTAGAAAAACCCAATTAAGAAATACTATGTGATTTTCTTCAGGTATTTTAATTAATTTTAAACTGTTTGCCAATATATTTTATTTGGGTTACTTGTGAATCTATTGAATTTTCCAATGATAAAAGCTAAGTGGTGTTTGGTCTTGTACTAATTGTTACATACATGTAGGAAAGAAAATTTAACCCGGGGTGGGGTAATTGGCACTTTGCACTCTCAAAATATATTTAAAAGCCAATTTGCATCCTCAAAATATAAACATGGCAGATTGCACCTAAAAATATATTTCTTTTGACAAGTTATACCCCAAAGTGTTATTCTGTCAAAATAACTCAATTTAAGCAAGGGCAAAAATGTCCAAACACCTTCTAGATAACTTTCTTACTATCATTTAATAAGGCAATTTTAGAATTTTATATAAAATGTCAAAACTTTTGTATAAGTTCAAAAAAATAAAAAGGAAAATGAAAATGAAATAATGGCACGATCAAACTTATGCCATCAATTAACTTGTCCAAAAAAAATTGAAAAAAATCATGCCATTATTTAATCACTTTTATTTTCCTTTTTTTTTAAAAAAACTCAATTTCAAGTCTTTTTTCTTATTCTTATTGTCATTATTTTTCAAATAAAAATTAGTACTTTAAAATGGCAAAAAGAACACTATTTCTTACCAAAAGATGATTCCAATAAAAGAATTACAAGGGGAAAAAAAAATCTTACCATAATCAAAAAGTTGAAGACTATTCGTCAATTTCCACACCCTGGTTCTGATGGTAACCAAAATTTAAGGCTAATTTTTTGATATTGTGAGTTTTGAAATGGTGATTGAATGATTATGAAGAAAACTTTATGTGAATTTGAGAATGAACAACTCTCTTTATTTCTTTTTTACATAAGTCATTTTTTTGGAAGAAAAATAAAGTAAATTTCGAAAGTTTAAGTAATAAATTAACCCTAAAAGGTGTTTGGACATTTGTGCCCTCACTTAAATTGAGTTACTTTGATAAAAAATTACTTTGGGGTGCAACTTGCCAAATAAAATATATTTTTAGGATACATTTTGCTATTTTTATATTTTAAAGGTACAAAGTAACTTTTAGATGTATTTTTAGAGTGCAAAGTGCCAATTAGCCAAAAAAAAAAAAAGTTAATGCAAGAGTATATTAAGAAATGCAATTTTAACTGAAATATTTAATTTATCAAAAGAACCAATAATGTAAAGAATATTTTTACATTCTATAGATAACTATTTAAAGTAAGTATGATTATATTGGGAAATACACTGGAGACATAATCATGTCATTTATTTAATGCATTTCATTACGCTTTATCATGTCCCACTCAATAATGGTATATAGCCCTTTAAGATTTTCGTCGGATTTAAATTTTTTATTTTATTATCTATTTCATCTTTTATTCATTTCATATATATATATATATATATGATACATATATTAAATATTTTTTATAAAAATAATTAATTAATAATTAAATAAATTTAGTATAAATTAATACAACACATTGAAATAAAAAATAAAATAAATAATAAAATAAAAAATTTCAATTGCGTTTGAATTGTATATGGGGCTTGAATTAAGCCTCATCACATGTATTGTGTTGAATTTGAATTTAGTAAATGATTGATTAATGACCTAGTGAGGTAATTGCATAACCAATTAAAAGAATAATTAGAAGCATCGAGAATTAATTAATTAATAGAAAGACAAAATTGCCCCTCAAATATAAAAACCCAAATCAAATTCTAAATTCCATTCTCCCAATTTTCTTTTTCCAAACTCACAAGAGATTAGTAGAAGAGATCTCTATTCAATCCAGTAATAAAGTTTCAATCTTTCCATTCTGCATACGTGCATGCATAATCAAAATTACTCCATATACATACAACTTTTTCAACATTAATCCCTAATTTCTCCCTTGTATATATAATAAACCTCTTCGTATCTTTTTCGTTCTAAGCTCAAAAATTAATTAGAAATTGCTCACAACATAAATTTTATATTGATTGCATCACTTTTTTTTTTTACTTAAGTTTTTTTTAATCATTAATTTATTACTAGAACTTATTATCTTTTTTTCTTTTAATTCATCTTTGCTCTTGTACCATCGTGCAATTATTGTTTTTGAATGTTATTTCTTCTATCTAAACTTGTAGGAGGATTTTACTCATTTTGTGTAACTTTTTACGATTAATTACTCTAAGTTTTTGTTAAAAAAAATATTATATTAGTGAAAATAATTAGTGACAATGTAAAAATAGCCACTAATGATATGTATTAAGTAACAATAACTTTTATTTTATCACTAGTAATACTTTTTAAATGATAATAATTTTTGTTTTATCACAGTGTGACCATTAACAACAAAAATTATTATTTTAAATTGTCACCATTAACAATTATTGACAGCATATTCTATCACGTTATGGCTCATACAAATGTTTTGAAGCATGTCTTTTGTTGTATGTTCTGTAATAAGACGCCGAACATGTAAAAAGAGGGCATTTTGGCTGCTTATTAAGTGATTCCCCTAGCTTATTTTATGCATATTTAATCAGAATACTGATCTTTTAGTTTTAGTACTAGTTGGTGATTATACATGATCTCTTTTTCTTCCTTCATCCGCATTGTACATTAATCAGTGGAGGGCATCTTTTACCTGTAGCTACTGGTTCTTCAGACAATTTCTGCTAAGGCGAAGAAATTTCCTTTTTGATTAAAACAACTGCTGAGACATGAAATGTGTGGATTGGAACCTAGACAAGTCTTGACCCGATCCAAAGTCCATTTGAACAGGAAAAATAAAAGGAAATTGAAGCTTTATATTGTGAAGCATAATGATACGAGCATTTTGTTGGACAAAATATTATAAACAATAATGAAAAAGACAGTTTATAATCAAGGGTAGCATTTATAAACAAAATTATATCAGAAATGAATAAACATCAGAGCATAAATTCCAAATATATGAATTTTTATTTAAGCAGTTTAGTTTAACATAATCATATACCAAAAGCAATCATACAAATTCGGAATATAACAAAAGTGAATATCAAAATATATTTAAATGTGAACTTATCTCTAAATTTTGTATTGTAACAAAACTTTTGACTGCATCACTAATATATGGTTTGCCTTGAAGAAACTATTGCCCCTACCAGTGCAAAGAGTTCAACGAAGTTTCTCCCAGGATAAGACAGTCCAGAAGCCCTTTAGTGCACTTCAAAGAACTTCACTTCGAACACTACTCAGTTGCCAAAAGCTGATAAGCAACACTACATGAGAGTATAGAGGGAAAGAAAAGAATTTCGTTTTTAGTTCTATGTGTATTTGCATACTGCCAGCAACAGCTTTATATAGATGTGAGAGGAGGCATCAGAACATTTAGGTTTATTCCAGATTCTCGTCCAGATACAATGAACCTGGTAACTGTAGAAACGGCTGATAGTTTCTATAATTGCTAAAACAGCCAACATAACGTCCATTTTGAATTTTAAAAATTCAAATTTTAAATAAAATTCTATATAAAAGTTAGAATTTTTTGCAAAAAGATTAACCTAAGACAATTTGCCCAACGCCCAACGCCCGAGCCGAGCTGAGCCATGCCGGAGGGCGGGAGGCGATGGCGCGCGCGTGTGGGCATACCCTCATGAGTCCCTTAATTGATACTTTACCAAGTATCAATACTCAAACTACATATAAGGTGTACTCCCATTAAGTAAATTTTCAATGTGGGATAAGTGGTGTTACATCAAACAGAAAGCTTTTTTATATTTTCACTTATTCTCTCATATATTATCTCACAAGCAATGTGGAATTTCCCCCACATACATAATCTTTTTGCCTTCTTATCTCCCCCTTCACATTTACACAACACTTATGGATTCCAACCAATTGGCATCCATCCATAAGATTTAATCTCTTCTTAAACATGTAATTAAATATAAATCCTAATTGATTGATGCCGATTACAATAATCCCCTACAAATCCATAGTGTTAGATTATTAGGACCAACGTAGTTTGCTTTCAGTAATGGTGCCTTCCGATTTGAACCACCACCTAAGTTATCCATCTTATGCTACCATAGGGACAAATGGATCAAAGCTTTAAATTTGGCCTTTAGATGCGGTGGCGTCCAATACTAACAACAAACTACATAGCTTTGTAGTGATCTTTAGGTTTGACACGTTGCGGCCATGTGTCCTAATCCTGTATCATGATTGTTTTCAAGGAATAATCCATTTTCTCTGGTCGTGGCCAAACAACTACATTCATTTAGTTAAGCATCTCCAAGGATGCACAACTCGTATCTCGTCAATATGACTTGACCCCATTCAGAGTTAGAACTCTTACTTTTCTTGTAGTTAATAGCACCTTCCAGGTATGCCAAGAGACAAACTAAAATACAAAAGTATCGGTTAAGTTTTAGGTGCACTTCGACACACTCAGCAACTTGTTTATACCACATTGAACCTTCCTTGTGGGATCTCCACTTGGTAGGTTAGATTGTCACTATAGGTGCATCACTAATGGGTTTTCAGTCCCTTCCCCAGCCTAGATTTTTGAAATAAAGACAATTCAAGTCCTTTAGTTAAGGGATCAACCAAGTTGTCTTTGGATCTAACAAATCAATGGCAATGACCTTATCAGACACATGTCCCCTATAGACTTTTGTCTAACTTGGATATGTGTTTTAGTCTTTTGATTATACTTTGAACTTCCAATTTTTGCAATTATGGTTTGACTATCAAAATGCATTGTGATCGTATAAACAAACATCCTAACCATAGGTAACTGGGCCATCGGCCCATGTAGCCACTCAGTCTCTATTCCAGTTATGTCTAAAGCACATAACTCTGCTTCAAATATAAACTGAGTTATCAAAATCTATTTAGAAGACTTCCAAGAGACAATGCCTCCACTTAAGGTAAATACATATCCTGTTCACTTATTGCTACCAAAGTTTTTAGCTATTCAGCTAGCATCACTATATCCCTCAAGAACTATTGGGAATCTACCATAATGCATAGCAAGTGACGCTGTTCCCTTACAATACCAAAGTACCCTATCCAAAACCTCCCAATGGGTTCTATTAGGATAGCTTGTATATCTTTCTAGCTTTGAAACTGCGAATGAGATATCCGATCTTGAGCCATTTGCAAAATATTGGAAGCTCCTAATGATCTAAGATTACCTCAATTGAGACACAGGAATAGCTATATGGCGTTTTAGTGATTCTACACTCCTTATAGCCAAATTTCTTAATAATCTTCTCAACATAGTAAGATTGAGAAATAGCTATACCCTCAGTTGATTGAATCAACTTAAGTCCAAGAATTACATTTCCCTCACCTATATCCTTCATTTCAAACTTACTTTTCAAGTATGATTTAATCTCAATTGTAGATCTAATCAATAAAATATCATCCACACATAAGCACAGTACAATACAGTTATCACCTTTAACTTTACAGTAAACACACTTATAATTCTCATTTATATTGAAACCAAACAATAAAATAATTTTATCAAATTTTTCATACCACTGCTTAGGCGCTTGTTTCAATCCATAAAGAGATTTGACAAGCTTACAGACCTTTTGCTCGTTACCAAGAGCTATA
Source organism: Jacaranda copaia (assembly GCA_014898725.1). Classification (NCBI taxonomy): domain Eukaryota; kingdom Viridiplantae; phylum Streptophyta; class Magnoliopsida; order Lamiales; family Bignoniaceae; genus Jacaranda; species Jacaranda copaia. The sequence goes on along the minus strand of JACGDI010003566.1, from coordinate 140,770 downwards.
AATCCCTTAGGCTGATCCATATAGATTTCTTCCTCTAGATCACCATACAAAAAAGTTGTTTTCACATCCATTTGGTGAATAGGAAAATTATATGTGGAAGCTAGTGCTATAAGCATCCGAATTGTAGTCTATCAAGTAATTGGGGAATAGGTATCAAAGAAGTTTATTCCCTCTTTTTGACTAAAGCCTTTAGCAACTAATTTGGCCTTAAACTTATCAATGGTTCCATCATATTTAAGTTTCTTTTTGAAAATCCATTTATATCCCATCATAGTACACCCTATAGATAGATCGATAAACTTCTATGTCCTATTACAGACAATGGAATCCATCTCACTTTGAACAGCTGCCTTCTAATGCTTAGATTCAAACGTGGCCATAGCATCTTTGGAGATTATCAAATTATCCTCGATATTGTATGTGATGAAATCACTTTCAAAATTCTTGATGATCTTAGCTCTCTTACTCTGTCTAGGTTTATCTAGTTCTTCAGCTCTAATGGGTGCTAAACTAAAGCTACTTAGATTATCCCCCACATTAGACATCTTTTCCACATGATCAGGAATAGAGGTCGATGTGAGAGCTGAATCTAGTGAAACATCTTGAGGTATTCTAGTTCTTATTGGAACACATCCTCAAAGAATGTGGCATCACAAAATTCCATTTTTGTGTTAACCTCTATGCCTGTGATTTTGGACTTAATTACCAAAAACCTTAATGCATAGCTTGTTTCCACATAGCCTAAGAAAACTGCATTAACAGTTTTAGGACCGAGCTTTTTCCTCTTGTGTTTTGGGACTAGAACTTTTGCAAAGCAGCCCTACACTCAGAAGTACTTTAAGCTAGGTTTTCTACTTTTCTAGAATTCAAACGAAGTACTTTCTTTACGTTTAAGAGGGATTATGTTTAGAATATGGCATGCCGTATTCAAAGCCTTTCCCCACATATATTTAGGCAGTCCAGAATTCAAAAGTAAACTATTGATCATATCCATAAAGGTTCTATTCTTTCGTTCTACTACCCCTATTAGATGATGGAGAATAAGGAAGAGTCTCTTCCTGAATAATACCAAAGTTTCGATAATATTCATCTAACTAACTTGACTCATACTCTCCACCTCTATCTGATTTTAATCATTTAAGTTTCTTACCAGTTTGATTTTCAGCTTTATTTTTGAAAATGATGAAGTTTTCAAGTGCTTCAACTTTATGTTTAAGCAAATAAACATAAGAGTATCTACTGCAATCATCTATAAAGGTAATAAAGCATCTTTTCTGATCTTTTGTTGAGATTCCATTGAACTCACAAATGTTTGTATGCACAAGCTCAAGTATTTCAAAATTTCTTTCAACCTATTGGTAAAGCTTTCTTACTTGTTTGGCCTCAGCGCATACTTTGCACTTGTGACTACATTCGATGTCATGCTTAGGTATTAAATTTAAGTTCATTATGCTTTTCACAGAACCAAAATTTAATTGACCTAAACGACTATGCCATGCATTGGAACTTTCAACACATTCACCATAGAATCACAATACAAAATTTTATTGATTGTATCAGAAGAATTTACATACTTAACTCTTAATTTAAACAGACCATTGATAGATAGCCCTTACCAATAAACAAACTAAAGTGCTAAATTACAACTTTATTAAATTTAAACGTAAGCATATGGCCTTCCCTAACTATTACAAAGCCACTAAGAATATTTCTCTGTATAGTTGGGATGTGATGCACTCTTAGCAAAAATAGTATACACTTCAAAGGAAACTTCAAGTCCATACATCCTATCCCAACCACCTTGGCAGCACTAGAATTCCCTATTGTCATGGATTTACCATCAATTGGCTGATAGGACACAAATATCAATTTATTAACACAAATGTGCACATTTATCCCAGTATTTGTTAACCAATCAAAAGGCTCATAAATAGTACAAACTTCAGGTTTGAAAGTTACGTACCCATCAACAGTTGTCTCTGGAGCTCTAGCTTTGCTAGTCTCCCCAACAACCATGTTGACCATTGTAGGGGCGGGTCAGTTGGTTTGGCTTTAGCTTTCTTGGAGGGACAGTCTTTGGCCCAATGACCTACCTATCCACAATTCCAGCATGGTTTGTTTGCTTCTAGTTTCTTGGCTTTAGGTTTCCCTTTACTAATGGTCTTGGACTTCGGGTTTATTTGGTTCATTTTATTGAACCTTTTCTTTCCTTCAAGAACCACATTTGCCTTAAGTTGGTGCTCAATCAGAACTCCATGAGTTTGATTCCAGTGTTCTTCCTCAATACTAGTCGCAATCATAAGATCATCCAAAGAAAACTTCCCTTTTGATGCTTGAGTGTCATTCCAAAATTCTCCTAAGACTTGGGGAATTTATCCACTATGGACATGACCAAAAACTTTCAGGAGGTTTCATCTCAGCACCAGCAAGGGCATGCTCTAGGTTGATCAACTCATGCGTCTATTCAGTTACAAACTTTCCCTTAACCATCTGATACTTCATGAACTTAGAAACATAATACTTCTCGAGTCTTTGCTCTTCAGTATTATATTTTTGATCCAATTCATCCCACAACGACTTAGTGGTGTACGAGTCCAAGCAGTAAACATCAAAGAGAATATTTTACAGTGATGACAAAATGATCCCTCGACCTAACTAATCTTTCTTAGTCCACTTAGTTATTTCATTTATTTTGGGGTCCATATCAATGAGTTCAACTTTAGTCATTGAGAGTATTGAAAGAAGACCTTTCATTGTGAACCAAATTTTCGTTCGTTGTTGCCAATGTTTGAAGAAATGGCCCCCAAACATTTTTGGCAAGCTAGAAAGGTCAACTTTCGAGGACAATAATGAACCAGCACTAGAGCCACTTGCAGACAAAGATGCCATTTCAAATATAACAATTAAACAAACACTCAAATAGAAAGTTTCTTCAAGATTGTTGGCCAAAATATTATAAACAACAATGAAAAAGACAGTTTATAATCAAGGGAAGTGTTTGCAAACAAAATTATATTAGAAATGAATAAGCATCAGAGCATAAATTCCAAATGTATGAATTTTTATTTAAGCAGTTTAGTTTAACATAGTCATAAACCAAAAACAAACATACCAATTTGGAATATAACAAAAGTGAACATCAATATATATTTAAATGTGAACTTGTCTCTAAGTTTTGTATTGTAACAAAATTTTTGACTGAATCACCAATATATGATTTTCCTTGAAGAAACTATCGTCCATACCAGTATAGAGAGTTCAGTGAAGTTTCCCCCAAGATAAGACAGTCTAGAAACATTTTAGTGCACTTCAAAGAACTTCACTTCAAGCACTACTTAGTTGCCAAAAGCTAACAAGCAACATTATATGAGAGTATAGAGGAAGAGAAGAGAATTTCATTTTTAGGTCTATGTGTATTTGCATACTGCCAACAACAACTTTATATTGATGTGAGAAGAGGCATCAGGACGTCCAGGTTCATTCTGGATTCTCGTCCAAATACAATAAACTTGGTAACTGTAGAAATAGCTAACAGTTTCTACAACTATTGAAACAGCCAGCGTAATGTCCATTTTGAATTTTAAAAATTCAAATTTTAAATAAAATTCAATGCAAAAGTTAGAATTTTCTACAAAAAGACTAACCCAAGATAATTCGCCCAACGCCCAACGCCCGAGCCTTAGCCAAGACATGCTTGATGGGCAACGGCAGTGCTCACGTGTGGGCACACCCTCATGAGTTCCTAAATTGATACTTTACCAAGTATCAATACTCAAACTATATATAAGGTGTATTCCCATTTGGTAAATTTTTAATGTGGGATAAGTGATTTTACATTAGACGAAGAGCCTTTTTATATTCTCACTTATTCCCTTATACATTGACTCACAAGCAATGTGGGATTTCCCCCACATACATAATCTTCTTGTCTTTTTGTCTCTCCTTCACATTTACACAACATTTATGGATTCCAACCAATTGGCATCCATCCATAAGATTTAATCTCTTCTTAAATATATAATTAAACATAAAGATTGATGCCAATTACAGCACATTTTTCTTCATTTTTACTTTCTTCCACTATTGGTTGATGCCATGGATTAAGCCAATAATGGATTAATAATTGTTAAGGCTCATGAAGCCCAAATGTGCATAACATTAGCAATCGACTCAAAGCCAAAAGGGACTACTCTTAGTGCATATACCCTACCACAAGAAATCATACTCTCCTTCCAATCTCCTATAAATACCTCCTCATCGTTGAATTGAGATTATGAAAATTATATCTTATAAGGAAGAGATGCTGGAAAAAAAATTTGGTAGTTGAGCTTCCCCTTGATGAGCCGTCTAAAGATAAGGCTAGAAAAATTGGAGACCTTTAGTGCAATTAATTTGCCACAACCATATTGGCAAAATCACTATCCCAAGGAGTAAAATTGTCGAACCTACACTAGCAACCATGAAAAGCATTTTGGACAAATTTTACATGAAGATAGACTTGTATGACCTGAGTAATGCGATATACTATAAGATCTTTTGTGCAATCCTCTCCAGGAAAGTTGTGGCTTAGTTAAACCATTTGTCCTCTGGTGTAAGATTTTAATTTGTACAACCCTCCCCAAGAAAGATGTAGCTTAGTTCAACCATTTGCCCGTTGGCAGTAATACTAATTTTGAGCAATTGGTTCAGCATTTTCTTCACTATGTCTTTATCATTAAGATGTGCACTAAGAAGGAAGAACCACAAGGCACCATTCAAGTATGCATAACACCACTTGCCACTTTAAGAATCCACCTAAGAATTTGGATCAAAAACAAGAATATTTCTCTTGTTGGAAACAAGCTAAAGGCTCAAAATATGAAAAATAATTTTCAAAATAGTCTGCTGGAAATGATTATAAAAAGTGGCCTTATAAGATTTGGATCAACACTTCAAACATAGAATGATTTTCAAAGTAAAACACACTCATCATGATTTAGAAAATGCAAAACAAATGACTTCAGCTAGGAAATATTAAGGAATAACATGGAAGACTGATTACCTAAGAATCCAAGTAAAAAGACGAACCATTAAAATTGGGCAAAAAACAAATTATCTAATGATATTCCCAAATATAGCCACAATAGAGCATCACCAATCTAGCAATTCCTTAGTAATTTCTGTAGTGCCCAATATTTTTTTAAATCTTAATTAATTGATATTAGTCAATTATTTAGGAATTATTAAATCTTATTTATTACAATTACCTTGAATTATTATTCAAAGCTAAATAGGGGGAAAATGAAAAAGAAGATGAAATAATAATAATATACAAGCAAATATGTCAATAAAGGTGAAATTGTCAACAATTCTAATCCTTATAAAACTCCTAATTTATTAGGTCTCCTTCTACATATCACATTCAAATCACTTCTTCTACTCTATGATATACCTTCAATCCGTTAAATTTCCATCAAAATATTTTTCTTAGAAAGTCCTCAATCGTTCCCAAATGGTAAGACAAGGGAGAAGATTGCTAGGAAATCTCAACACTCTTGATTCTTGTTCACCCTTCTAGTAAGTATGATTCTATATTTAAATTATAATTAAAATATAAATACTTCTTAAATTATCATTCATAATATTTGTATTTTTCATGTATATAATATTTTTGCAGTTGAAGTTGTTGTTGTTAGATTTCAATTTTTATATTCTAAGGTTAAAAATTTTATATCAGTTCATCCAAAAAATTTGTGTAATTTTATTAAAAAAAATTCTTTACAACATCCAATGTGTTTAGAACATACCAGTAAAATTTCATGTTTAAATAATTTTTCTTGAATTTTATAAAAATTCTGAAAATTTCATGCCAAATTGAGAGGCGAGTCAAAATAGTTTCTTTTTAAAAATTTGTTTATCCACTCTAAAACCAAAGAATTTTTAGTTGAAAATTTTTATTATGAAACTTTAAGGTGTATAGAATATTAGTGTAAAATTTTAAATTCTCTAACCCTATGGTTATTGTTTTTTAAAATCTTCAAGTATAATTGCCTCAATGCTTGTCAAGTTGGATCATTATCTTGAATTTGAGGGATTTTCTATGTAAGGCCATTGGCCATCACAACTGATTTATTATGGGAGGTATCGCCATTGGCCAACTCAATCAGTTTACTATGAGAGGTATCACCGGCAGCTTGTTCAACAGAATATCAGCCTGATTTAGATCAAGAAAACCATACCATCCTTATTGCTTCTTGATTAGAGTACAATTAGGAGCAAACAAACCCAAGCACAATATGCAATCCAATAAATCATAACGTAACATGCATATTAGATTCTCCTTATTCCATCCAAAGAGAATAGAAATCCAAGCATAACGGCTTAGTACACAGCAGATGCCCAAAAATATCCCTAGCACATCGCTAATGCCCAAGAGTATCCCTTTCATAATGCTGATACCTAGGAGTATCCCTGGAGATACGCTAACACCCAGAAGTATCCTAGTGTATCTCATATACCCAAGCATTCCACTAAGATCAACACTTGGCTGAACAATCTCTATACGTATATCATGTACCAACAAATAGATTGCCAGCAAGACCACACAATGCTGTACAAGATAAATTAAATATGCCGACAAGACAACAATTAACAATCCAAATGGTACAATTTTGCTAACAAGATAAATCAATAACTTATAGAACAAACTCACATAAGCAGACAAGGCCAAACATGTGATAAACAGAATGGATTCAAATCGAACAATATCAAACAAGATATCAAAAGTTCTTTGCACTAGAACAGCATGCCTAATTCTTATCAAAAATAAAATTAAGGAAACAAACCCGCACAAGGGTATAAGAATCAATTCACAGACAACAAACCAGAATTTGAACAAATCACAGAATTTAAGAATCAAGATGCATTTACAGAACAGAACCAACTTAGCCCTCACAAGGGTTTACAAAACAGATAACAGATAGCAATCCAGAGTTCAAACAAGTAATGAAACTCAATAATCAAGAATCAATTATTTCCCAGAACAATGACAACTTAATCCTCATATGGGAATACAACAAATAACAAATCGACTTATACAAGTTAAATACCATAACAGTGGACCCTCACCTTAAAACTCCACAAAGATGATATCCACGCCCTACAGTTTTGCGAGACTCTGGATCCTTGTCACCTATTCCAAAAAGGGCGTATTTAATTAAAATGCTTGTATCATTCCTTAAACAATAACTAAACTGTTTATATCTTAATGCCAGTTGTTTTCCAACTAATATAACGGTTTGGGCTCGATTCCAAAATTATCTTAAGGGCAATATGCAAATGTCGTTGCAGTATTAACAATGAATTTTATTTGTTCCAAATAACTGATCACTCCTTGAATTAGTAGCTCAAACTCATGTCTAGTAGTCCAGTTAATCAGTCAGAATTTCTCACATTCTCTAATGATAATAATTATGGCTATTTGCACATTTTAATTAGTCTAGCCCCTTTTTTTTTCAATTATCATTGAGGTTTGAGTCTATTTTTCCGATTCAGTAGGCTTAACTACAATAACTAACCATTATCTTAACTTAAAATTTACTTCAAGAGTACACTAATTCAGGCTAATAATATTAATTACATATTTTATCCATTCGGGACCCAGCTTTTGGTTTCATTATAAGTGTTCAATTTAACATTCTTGGTTTATAACAAATAAATTAGCCCATACTCATCACTTTAGTACCTTTATCTGTAATAGTCAATTTTTGTTCTCATTTCCCAATTTTGACATCCTAATGTGCCGTTTCAGATCAATTAATATTAATTATTTCTTTGATTTGATTCCTGGTCTATACCTCACTCATAATGAAATTTTGTACAATCATTTTACTCAATAATCAAAATTTTCATCCAAATAATCTAAATGTACATCAGAAATTAGCCTAACAATTTACTCATATTAAATCAAGAATCAAATTAATCGATTAAATAGATTTTATCAAATTGACCAAGTTCAAGGTCAATTCATAATTCAAAATTAGCCTACATGCGGCCGGATCATCATTTTAGAGATTCTATTTGGAACTTGCTGGACTGCCGCCGTCTACCGCTAGAGCTCCATCTCATACTGCCACCAAAATTGAGTCATGACAACACCAAAAGATGTGCCTTGTTGCCCTGATCCCAACCCTCCAATCAATTTCACAATTCGACGCTTGGTTGGCGATTAATTGAAGAAAAATCATCACCTGAGCCGTCAAAACCACCGCACTTTTTTGCTCCAATTACTTCCACTCCGATGATTCATTTGCAAAATTAAAACTAATGTTGTGTTCCACTCTCTGAGCCCACCAGAAAACATCTTCTATTCCTAAGTTCCGGCCACTAGAACCGCTTTACCCGCCGCAACCACCATTAGCCGCCGTTCGGCCACCAACTAGTTAGAAATTTATAAGAGAAATAAGTATTGTTGTGTTCGTCACGACAAGGGGAAGAAAATGGTGGTCTTATCTCCTTGTTTCGCCGGTGCTAGTGAAAATGGGTTGGTGAAGAAGGTAGCGGTCTTGCATGGTAAGAAAAATGGAGGTGCACGGTGGATAAGACAACAAATTCTAATTATAAATTTTCAATTTTTCCTATATTGTAAATTTGTAATTTGGCCTAGAATTCTTTTCTTGTCTTTTCAATTGAACCAAACAATTCTCTAACTTTTAATTGCACCATCTCAGTTCCCAAGTGTCTTACACTGACCCCAAATTCTTTCAAGATTCTTACAATTAAGTCTTCCATATCTACATTTTGAGTCCAAAATTTTTGTCAAATTAATATTTTGATTTCTTAAAATCTTATTTTCTAAAATGTCAAATTTAGTGGTGTTACAAAAATTATAAAAAATTCACATGTGACATAAATTTACTTTGTAAATAAAATATATTTATACAATTCAAAAGAGAGGGAAAAAAGAATAAATATTAATTTGGGTCGGATTTTTTTTATAGTATTTGCATATTCATTGAATTCGAATATGATATTGACTAAAAATCCTACAGGATATTGGATTATATTTGGATATGTGTTTTAATAATTAAATTTGAATATATTCGGATATGGCTAATTTGATCCAAATCCAACTCATCAACCCTAATAAAGAATTATCAACATAAAAGATTTTTTTTTAAATAAAAATAAAAAAAAAAGTGAAAGTCAATTAAAATGTACCATTTAGATCATTGGTGTGAATCTCAAGAATCAGTTAAGCCATTTATAAAAATATGGTTTTTACTCTCAAATAAACCTTAACCATTATTTTTCCTTGTTCACATTATACCTACATCCATATGCTACAGAGTAGAAGTTTACATTTTTTATAGCTAATTTGTTCACATTTTAACTACAAATCAAATACTTGACGCTTTGATAAACAAAAGAGACAGGAAACAAGTTGCTAATGGTGGAGCCAATAATAATTTTCTGTAGGTGAAATTCCATACTATAAAATTATAAACCAAAGAAAAGTTGACTACGAACATAGAAAATTATTATTAAAGAAGTGTCATACTCTGCGTTCCATCTAATTGGACAAAACAATTGAGGGTCCCTTACCGATAATACATATCAAACAAATTTGATATTTTCATCTGCGTGATCACATATATAATACATTGGCAAGTGGACTGGTCTTTATTTCCACACGCGCACGCACACGTGTGTCTGTGTCTGTGTGTATAGTCCTATATGTATTCGCTCTTCATAGTCTGTTTTTAACTCGTGCGTTAGAAATTAACCCAGGGATACATGGAAAAGCTTGGAAGAATTGATTCATTGGTTGAAGCAATGAAAGGAGCCTACAGCAGCGGCCAGCATGGCTGTCCCGAGACAGAAGAAGAAAGGTTCAAGAAGCTCTTGCAATCAAAGGAAAAGGTGGCCAAACTTCACTTCTATCTCCAGGAT
>JACGDI010003566.1:116967-128763 GCA_014898725.1 Jacaranda copaia | reverse complement strand
ATATATGATTTTAAATAATTTTTATCTATTAAGTTAACTTTTAAAGTTGAGTTCATTTTTTAATAAAAATGCTTGAAAACGATGGCATTCTAGCCTTTTCCGTTCATTTCAAGGTTGTCTTCTGTTGGGAGTTGTTATTCAGGTGCGATTGAAAATTTAATGTAATAGGGTTTCAATCGTCATCGCCTAAGTCATGATTGTTAATAATGTTCCTTACTAATTAAAGACCTTGGAAGATCCTAGCTAGTTGCAAAGGAAAATTTAATAGTCTATGGAAATGGGAAAAATAAGCTATTTATGTTAGATTCTATGTCAATTAAATAAATAAATAATATTCTCTATATATTATCTTCGACAATTCTCATTTTATGAGTTAATTTTTTAAATAAATTAGGATTAAGGTTCATTTTTTAACAATTTACACTTAAATTAATTCCTCACCTCTTTGACATGCATTTTATTTCATATAATTTATGCTTAGTTTGGCCAAGTAGATTGTTATTCCAAATTAAATTTTAATTAATGCGTGACTGTCACATCAAAATGAAAATTATATTATATCAGTAGTCTGAGTTGATTAGTTAAATGATAATAATAACTTCCGTAAATGAGTTTAATTAATTAAGCTTATATGTTTAATTAATTAAGCTGCCACGTCTCACAGGTTGTACGTGGGCCGATCTCCCTGGGTGCAGTAACTGCCACTTATCTGGACCAAAATTGGCTTCATTGCGGCACAAAATGTTTTAGGATAATGAATTTTGGATGGTGAAGGTGGGGTATATGATATATATATTTTGTTTTATTATCGAGTGACTGAAGTTTTAGGAGAGAATGGATGTATTGGATATTAATTTAAGAGAAGATATTTTATATTGTAAATATTAAATCGATATTTTTCCTTTGGTCTATTAGATGAAATTGTAATTTTATATTAATATTTTGATATATGTATAATTATAAATGAATATTATACATATATATTAAGGATTGGGAAGGGGATCTTTCAAAGATATTTTGTGTGTCTTCAATATATAGTGTCCCTGTCGAATGAGTTGACGTGTTTGGTTTTTCATTTTCTTCCGTGGAAATACACTCCAAGAAAGTGAAACCAAACAAAACCTTGGCCTCATAATTTTTTCTGAACTTTTGGGTGGATTTGTTTTTTTTAATAATTTAATAATATGTATTTAGATGGAAAGTTTGGCAAAGTTTTCAACTCAATGGGCCACGATTAAGATGTACGAGGAAGAAATTCGAATCTTATTTGAAGTTTGATAAAGACCTCTATGTATTCGATTTAAATGAAAAAAACAATAAAAGGATATAAATTAACCTAATGTAAATCAAATAAAAAGATACAACGAACATTCAAAAAATCACTTAAATAGAAAATGAACTTAAATATTTAAGCTAATCTTTTTCATTCTATTACCCTTGTTAAATATTGATGTTGCCAAATCGGATCTATGGGTCCATTTCAAAAATCATTGAATGGTAGGCCTTGACTCTAAGAATGCACCCACACGTAAAGATAGTGCAAAAGTTAAAAGAAAATGAATAGTTCCATGCCTTTTTGGATATAAAAAATGATATTTATACTAATTAAATTCTTGTGAACTTGAGTTTACTGAGCCTGTTAGGCTAATAAGACCCAATTTTTCCTACCCAAAATATCCCAAAAAAAATAAAAAATTAAAAGAGCAAGATGACACAACAATCATCCATCCATATATACAGACACACACAATGTTTAATCTAAAACCCAATAAAAAAGTAATTGATTTAACATCTACAATTATTTTTGTCTCCTATAAAATAATTTCAATTTTATTTGTCATGTTTTCCCTAAATAATCAAACATTTGGCATATTCTTCAAATTTAACTTCAAAACATCTTTTTTGAAAATGTTTTTCAAAAAATACCCAAAACAAAACTTAACATAATGTTTATTTTCTAAATTTCGACTCATAAGATCCATATTTCTTTCATAGTAAAACGTCGCTTTCTCACAAAGATAACTAAGAAATTATTCAACAAAGAAAAGAGATTTACATTTTATGCATGAAAAAGAAAATTACAATACTAAAGTACTCCCACTTATTAAATCAATTAACTAGCCCATAAAACACAAAATAAAAGATCTAACAACTGTGGGATCTTCAACATGTATCCAACAAAGTAAAATTACACACTAAACTATTAATATCAATGATCTTCATCCCCATAAGCGACGTAAATAGTGTATTGAAGAACACCATAATCCGCGACAGCATTATATGAATATGTATTGGAAATATAATACCCCGGCGCCATGCGGAAAACGCAGGTCCCACTAATGACCGGCAGCTCACGGTTTGTGCTGGATATGAGATTTCTCCCTATGATACAAAATGTGCTCCCACTGTAAGGGTTAAAGTAAAATACAAGTTGAGGTTCATGATGATAGCCGATTCCTCCAGGCTCAACAAAGTTTTTACGACTGAGCCCGGCTGAGTTTCACTGAATCCGGATTGGGCTCAGCCGTTATGCGGTCGTCCTAGACTCGGACTTGGCACGAAAGATTTCGGCAAAGTGTCGGATATGGCGGACCGAGCCACCACCCGGACGATAGTGTTGGAGCCGGCTAGAGCGTCCTGGATATAGAAGTGAAGTATGGCTACCTGTTCCTTTAATTGCAAGAGTTTTCTGAACCTTTCTTCTTCCACCAATAGATAGATTAAATCTTTCATGATTTTCCATATTTCAACAGCAGGTTAACTTCCCTGTGTAATTCTCTCTCGCTCAATATTGTTTCAGTTAATTCTATTGCACCCAAACAGAACGCGAAGGGCCAATCTATATAAGATTATACATGCTGACATAGTATTGATAAATGGGTCATATATCCTTTGTTAGTGTGGTGTGTGGAAATTTTTGTGATCAACTAGAATCAAGTAGTCAAGGTTTGAGTTGTGTTCTCTATCTTTGAAACGAATTAACCCCGCATTGGTGTTAACGGTAATTGGCTATTGTTTCCCAAAATACGACAACTAATTCAAACGGTAACAACACTCCAAACCGTTTAATCTCTCGAACTTTAAGCATACTAAACTCTTAGGACTATGCTAAAAATATTGTAGTATGTTGTATGTTGTATGTTGTATGTTGTATATCTTAAAAGATGCAATACGTGACTAATCTTTAATAAAGCCAAAGTAGAAGCCAAAATGAAGGTCATTAATGGCATTAATTTTGCGGCAAATTTCCAAAGCAAAAAGTTGGAAGGATGCAGTCCAAATTCATCTGTTGGAGATATAGAAATACGCGTGTAGTCCAAATACATCCACTAGAGGATTTATTATGTTGTTATCCAATTACCCAACGTATTTATTCTATTGTTATCCAGTTTCCAGAACTTCACACTGAAGCAAAGGAAGTTTGAAGGTTTTTTCTTCTTTTTGCTAGGCTAGATAAAATTTAGTCCAAAAATTTAATATTTTACCAAAAGCCCAATTTAATTTAATTCTAGCCCAAGCCCACAACCATGCCAAAGCAAAGCCAAGCCAAGCCAAGCTTGTTGCAATGTACATGCATGTGTGTTGGATTAAATCCACTACCGTATAGGTCTTCTCTTCTCCAAACACTAGTATTACCCCCAAGGGGCCCATCCCGTGCCTCCACACTTGAGACATATTCAAGACCATATTGTACTCATTTTTCAATGTGGGATGGAATTTCATTCCTCTCATTCCTTTGGTTCATTCTTGGTCTTCTTAATCAAACATTAAGTAGCTCATTTTAACTATTAATTTCTTATTCACCCGAAATTGATTTTGGCCAATTAATCACATTATCATCATATACCCACGGCATAGCTTTAATGATCACCAATTTCTTAAAAATTAATTCTTTGAGCACACTTAAAACTTTGGTCAAAGAAGACCAATTTCCCACATCCTTTTTGTATGCAAGGTTGGTACTCAAGTAGGATGTTTAGTAAATTACTTGGCTTATAAGGGTTGTCGGATTTAAAGAGAAATTAATCACTAAATCATGTAAATTATTTGGATCCTTTATTTTATTTCTTATTTCGTTTACTATTCTAACTACATGAATTTATGTCAAATGTATCCGAACTCTCATAAATTATTTTTAAAATGAAATATTTAATACATCGTGTCATATATTTATGAAATGAAAATATGAAATAGAAGATGAAATAGAGACTAAAAAAGATGTTGAGAGTTAATTTGTAATTTTCTATGTTCTTGGCAAGGCAAGAAGATTTGAAATTATCTTGGAAGATGAAAAGCAAACATTGTTTGAATAATTACACAGCAGTCTTTGTGTGTACGAAGGAAACCTTTCAGATTTCCAAGAATCTAGAAATTAATGTAACAACATAATAACCTATATAGTTATGTCTATATAAATGTTGTACATTGCACCAAATTTGTAATAATAAACAAGTAATACATTGTAACAAGCAAGTAAAAACTCAAGGAAAACCCAGTCTTGTTCGCAATAAAAATATATCTCTTTTTATAATTTTCTGCATCTATTTTTTTACGAAGGAGGCTTGAATATCCACAATTGCGCAAATAAAAAATGATATTAATTTATCAAGCTTGTTGGATCTGAGGGTTGGCATGAATAATGTGAAGTTATTTGTTGAAGTTGTACCAATACGCCTAGTAATGTTCAAGACATGTTATAGCGATGGGAGCATGGATCCTATATATCACTTTTGATGCAATATCTTTTGGGTGGTGTTTCTAATTCTCACCAAAATTCTTTTGGAAGAGGCCAATATTCTATTCAATTTAGTAGTGAATATGGGCATACAATTCCACACATAGAGTTAGGGATTTCTAACTTGCCCACTATAACAGATAGCTTTACAAATTTTAGGATCTATAATTTGTATGGTCCTGGTTTTATATCTCACAAGATCCCATTATTGGTCCTTCTACTTCCCATCAAGAATTTTTGAAAGGACAATAATACGAGCCCGAGATCTAGCATGCAAACCAAAGCTCCCCTAAACCATATGTAGACAATTTTCATGATTGAGAACTTAATAATTTAGAGCCTAATTATTATGAAACAAATGAATTAGCTAATGATACTGATGAAGAGCAAAGACCACCACACGGTCAGGAGAACTCTAATTAAGGACAAATGGTTAGAGCACCAACAATGCCCCCTACAACTAATCAATCACACTTGTATCTGATCATTCCATTCTTCTCTACAATAGAAGAATATCTATCTAGAGACTCTATGGATATTCTATTTGGTGTGGGGGAATTATTATGATAGCAGCAATGGAAAGCTTGATGTGGACATGGTTTTCAAAGATAAAAAGCATGTTAAGGTTGTTGTCAAAGATTACTCCATAAGGGTTGCGAGATGAGAATATTGCATACATGTGAGTACACCAAAACTATGAAAAGTGGTGCATAAACTAGAGTGTAACTAGAGTGTCTTGGTAGTTTTGAAAAAGCAAATGAGATTGTGGAAGATTACAAGGTATAGAGGCCCTCTTACTTATTTTATGGATAAAGTTTCAATTGATCGTCAAAACAAAAGTCAAGTTATGATTGTTATGGACTTGTTGGGCCATGTTTGTGATGATTTGGCATATAAAATTAAGAGTGTGCCAAAAATTATAAAGGATAAGTATAGATATGAAATCTCATATGCTAAGACATGGAATGCATTGAAACGTACAAGAGAGTAACTTTTTGGCACACGGAAAAGCTCAATAAAAATGTTGTCCAAGTATATGAGAGCTCCCCAAAAGTAGAATCCAAGAATCATTGTTGAGTGGGAGCATCAACGAACAAGGATACCAAGGCAAAGAATGTTAAAGTATGTATTTTGGGCCTTCAAACCATCTATTAATGGGTTTAAACATTGTTGCAAAGTTATCAATGTAGACAGAACTCATTTATACACAAAATGTAGACATAATTGATGTTGATTGCAGTAGCTATAAGTGCAAATCAACAAGTTCTACATTTAGCTTTCATAATAATTGATGAAGAAAGCTTATTCTCTTTGAAGTAGTTTTTAGAAATGTTGTTCAAGCATATTGTTAGAGTGATGGAAGGTATGTACATAATTTATGATTGACAGTGTGGCCTTTTTTCTACTGTTGAATGCAGACTTGATTTCAACCCCCCCCCCCTCAAGGAGTACATCGGTTCTGCCTAAAGCATGTATGCATAAACTTTAATAAACATTTCAAAAATATTCAATTGAAGGATTTAAGTTGGAAAGCCAGTTATATAATCCTTATTTGAAAATTTGATAGGCATGTAGATAAAATTAAAGAAACTAATGGGAATGCCTATGTAGATTTGCAAAATATTGACAAAGTTCAATGGACTTTCTCTTATGATGGAAGATGGCGTTGCGGTATTTTGATCACAAACATGTCTAAGTGTTTCAATGAGATTTTGAAAGGTGTTTGTCGACTACCAATTACAACTATTGTACAGTAGACATTTGCTCGTTGTGTCAATCTATTTCTTACTTGAATGACCAAAACTCATTAAATGATGAAGAAGCAGCAACTATGGGCCAATTATGCATTTAATATATATTCCAAGTGGCAGCACCACTTTATTAAGCACATTGTTCAATAGTTTGACTACACTCAACAATTAGCTTCAAGCATAATGCAGTTGCACATAGATCAAGAAAATCACATATAAATTGTCAAACTTAGGAAACGCCAGTGCTCTTATGGAAAATGGTGTGAACTCGGTATTCAATGCTCACATGTGATAAGCGCATGCCGATATTTTGGGATAAATGTTATAGCATTTATAAAATCATATTATAACATGGAATATTACTTGGCAACATATCAAGGGAGCTTTAAGTCAATATGGGGCAAAGATCATTGGGATAAATCTAATTTTAAGCTAGTATATTATCCAACATGTACAGACCGACGTGCTGCAGGAAAGGATGGCATTACTTAGATCCAAAATAAAATGAATTGACCACAAGCACGTGTAAGACAACAAGTTTGTCGTCAAGCACAAGCCCGAGCACAACATACTTGATTGTTTCAACACTGTAATTTACGTTTTATGTTTTATATATTTTTTTTAATCAAACTTAATGAATAATAAATTTGGTGGAAAATATCAAAAAATTCAGACAATTATGATATATGTTAAATTTCACTTGCATTCTAAAAGAACAAGAAAAAATTCTAGTTCTATTATATTAATCTTTATTAATGCATTAAAAACTCATACTTTGTTCTTTAGTTAAGTAGTAAATGTTACATATTACACGCATAAAAATTAAATATTACAATGTAAATAATCATACAACACTTCATGTGTAGAACACTCAGATCACATAGATCATACATATTTATAGTAACCATCCTACCAAAAAAAAACAGTCATAATCTCTATAGATTTAGACATAAACATAAAAAGATTGTGCACATTTTTACTGAAAATAAAAATAAAGAGTAAAAAAATATTTTAATCACTCAAATTTTATTAAAGAGTAAATTTATTTAAAAAAATTCAAAAATTTATAGCACATTTGTAACAAAACTCTTTCATATTTTAATTTTTTTTTAAAAAAATAATTTATCAAATTTTAAGAATAAATTTAAATATTCTAAATTAAATTTTTTACAATAAATTTTTATTATTTTAAAATAAATTTTATTTTATTTTTAAAAAATTATATAATATTTTAAAAAATATAATGTTTTTAAAACATTAGGGCTAATGCTAGCCATTAAGGGTTAACATCAGCCATTGAAGGTATGCATTGCAGCACCTTAACAACTCATTTGTTTTCATTTTCAAGTCCTATTTTCATTATCATTTGGGAATGAAAATTAAAAATAAATACTTTCTCACAACATTTTTTAGAAAAAAGTATATATTTTCTTTTTAAAACTTTTTCTAAACCTCCTCTATCGTTCTATTATATATTCATCAAGTTCAAATTTGATTTAACATAAAGTACCTACTATTATTTTTAAATTAATAAGTTATACATATATTTTAAAAAATATTTTTTTTAAACAAACAAAAATATAAATTAACCTATTTTTTAATTCTATAACCTATTCTAATCATTACTTTCTAACATTTCGTCCAAATACATCTCAATCTCTATTTTCATTTCACAACTAACTTTCCAACTTCTAGAAATTGATGGAAACTACCCATTGGATTCTCTATTGTATTTCGCATTTCATCTCCTATTTCAACATAATAAATTTATGTCAATTGTATCTAATTTTTAATTAATTATTTTTATAAGAAAATACTTAATCCACATGGCATATATTTATTAAATGGAATAGAAGGTACAACAAAGAATGAAATGGAGAATTCTGATCGTGGAAATTACATTGGATTCTTTATTCCATTTCGTATTTCATCCCCTATACTTTTAAAAATAAAATCAAATGGGATGTAAGGCACACAATTTTTTTAATAAATTTTTATATATATTATTAATATAATCAAAATATATTTAATTTTTTTTCACTATATTTATATAAATTAGCCAAGAGTCATCACATAACAATTAAGAAAAAGAAAAAGAAAAAAAAACTTGAAGGCCAATTTACCATTTCGATACTCTGTGCAAATCTCAAGGATCGATTAAGACATTTATAATATTTCAGTACCAAAATAATAATATTCACAAAATGCCAAATGCAGAGGTGCTTTTACTCATCAAGTCAATCTTAACTATTATTTTTCTTGCCCAATTAAAAAAAAAACTATGGCGTTATTTAGGAGTGTTTATGGAACGCCATCGTTCCAAGGAAACATTTTCAAAAATACCAACCACAATTTTCCTAAATTTTACTATTTTAATTTTCGAAAAAATCCCTGTCTTACCACTCTATTAACCAAATAATCCCTTTCATTTCTCATTCCCGAGATATCTCACCCAAGTGCAGCAATCGCTCTCCATCTCATTCACACCTATTTCCTATGTCTTTTATGTCTTCTCTCAGTTACTATCGCTCCCTATCTCCTTCCCCAACTTCATTTCATCTCTATCTTCCTACTTATAAGAAAGTTCAGCAGACTTATTTCATTAGCTCCCGTTGCAGTACATCGTCCAACTGGCTCCCCAAATAGCCTCATTGTTGCCCTTCCTCCTTGGTCATGTGACTGGTGGGCCTTCTCACACTCCAAGGCAATTCTCACTAGTCCAGAAGACATCTCTTTCACCAAGCTGGAGGTTGAACTACAAGCGTTATTAAAATTATGGGTTTGGATATCAAGGGGGTGATGGAGAGTTGGGTTGGAATGCTAAGCCATCTACATGTGGGAAGGATAGAGGGAAAAGTGAAAATTGAAAGATGCAATCGGAGGAACTTGGAGACTCTGCTGCAGATTCTGTTGAGAGTGTGGAACGTGGCGGCGGAGTTAGAAGCTCATTAGACTAGGGGGCCATAGTGAAAACCCTCAAGTTGCCACCAATTTGAGGGACATCGAGATTCATCTTGTATAGTTGGTCGAAATGATTTTGCTAGTGCTTCTTAGTGGTTGGTATTTGAAAGAGCACTTGGTTGACTATTTGCTCATGTTGTCTCATGGTGGAGATATATAAATATTATATTTATATCTATAGAATTTTATGTGAGCAAGAAATTACCTAATAACAACAATTCTCACACTGTGTGTGAGTGAATTCTTGAAATTTTTGAAATATGATCAAAAGAGATTAAAGATTCTTGTTTTTTGTCATCAAGGCCAAGCAATATAGGAAATATATTGTTAGTGTGTTTGTAGTTGTGTGATTTTATGTGTAATGAGGTGTCAAGAAATTAGCACAAGTTGAAAACTACCAATAATCTTGAGAAGTGAAGAGGGTGGATTCTTGAAATTGGGTGTTAATGATTGTAGTGTATTTTTGAGTGTGCGATTGTGTGTGTAATGTAGTGTCAAGAAATTAGCATAAGTTGGAAACTATCAATAGGCATGAGAATGAAGTGCATGGAATCTTGAAATTGGGTGTTAATTTTTTCAAAAATTAGAATTGAATGAAGGGATTTTGATGGTTATTTGGAGAGTGGGAGAGAAGAAATGAATGAAAGACAATTTTATTTTACATGAGACGAACACATATTTTGTAGGTGACTTTATTTATTCTTTAAGCCTTTTTTTTTAATTTTAAACATTAAACATTATTACAATATTATACAAATTGGTATCATCCTTTTCAATTCAAAAATTGCCAACTTATTTACTATACGCCAAAAAAGAAAAAGAAAAAGAAAAAATGCAACCAACAAACTAATCAACTATATTTAATATATCCAAAACATAATATATAATAACATACATAATCATTGAACCAATCGATGCAAACTTACAATACAATCACATCCATTCACTACATATATACATATATACACAACATATTTTACTATTATCCTTACAATTAAAAATTTTCATTAAATTAAAATTTTACCCTCAAACACCAACACAAAGGCATTGATTTGATATTTACAGTATAAAATGTCTCCTTCAAAACATAACTAAATATATCAAAACTTTCCAAACCCATTTTTTAACTATTCCCCTAAATATAATCAAACATTAATCATATTCTCCAACCTTCATTTCACATTTTTCCACAATTCTTTCAACATTCATTCTCTCAAAACACACAATAAACACATAATAAAATCAAATGAAAAACATATCTAAACAGTACCTATTATTTTTCCTAGTTTATATTCTATTATTTTTCCTAGTTTATATTATAACTACATCCATATTATAACTACAGATCAAAGTTTATGTTTTCTTTTAGGAATAATACTTTGCCATCCGAACTATGCATGTTTTTACACTTTGTGAACCCTTTTTTTTTTTTTGTTGTGATGTTTTACCATCTGAACTATATTTTTTCTTTCACCTCGCCACATATGAACCAATTTTGATAAAATATTTCATGATATTTCATCACAGGAGTGGCCAAAGTCTTTCTAAAGATATTTTTTTATCATTTCATTAAAGGACTACTTTTTTAAAATTGAATTATCATGAAATATGCACCTAAAAGTATATTTAAAAAAATTCATTGCAGTTTGCAATTTAACAAGGTTATGCCAAGAAGATGATTATTAATGTACATAAAATTAGAAAATTTAACTATAAGACTTGAAAAGGATGCCCCTGGTATTAATATGACAAAGTTTTTCCATAATATTTTATCAGAATTTGTTTATATATAATAAGGTGAAAAAAAGATATAATTTGAATACTAAAGTATAAAAAAAAAAAAAAAGAGTTTGAAATGTAAAAACACGCACAGATTGGTGGCAAACTGTTTTTATCCTTTCTTTTAATTTGTTCACATCTTAACTACCATACACAAGATGCTTTGATAAACAAAAGAGACAAGAAACAAGTTGCTAAAGCAAAGCCAATAATAATTTTCTGTCATATTCCACACTATAAATTAAAGTATAAACCAAAGAAAAATTGATTACGAACATAGAAAATTAATATTAAAGAAGAGTCGTACTCTAGGTGCCATCTAATTGGACAAAGCAACTGAGAGTCGTTACACAAGATGATAAATATATTTTTATCATGCTTGATCACATTAATTTGCAAGTGGAATGATCTTTATTTCCACACACACACACGCACATGTGTGATTGTGTTATATATATAGTCCTATATATATTGGCTCTTCATAACCTGCTTTAATTCGTACAACAGAAATTAACCCACAGGTATGGAAAAGCATGGAAGGATTGATTCATTGGTTGAAGCAAAGAAAGG
>JACGDI010003566.1:101167-116867 GCA_014898725.1 Jacaranda copaia | reverse complement strand
TCTGTAATATAATTTGTTAGAAGTGGAAGATCCCACTATCTTCTTTTCTTTTTTTCCCGATCTTTTGCAATGAATATGGTGTAGTACAGAAAGTTTTCTTGTTGGACAGCTTGTAAGGAGTTTCTGTGGTGTTTCTTCATTTCAACTTTTATGGATAGTAATTTTTTTTGTCATGCATAAACTATAATAATTTCTTTTTTTTTTGTGTTAAATAATTCTGTGTTTAACAACTATCCATATCAGACAAAAACTCAACCGTTGAAGTTTGCAATTCTTAATTAACTAATTTACTAAATTTGATATAATTCAAAGTTTAAATCTTAATATTTTTATATTGTATGATAATATCAAATCATATTGAGTAAAATTAAACTAAAAAAATAGAAGAATTGACTAATTAAAACAAAATCAATGATGTGGACATAAGCTGTATCATCAACTATAGATTTGGCCTATTCTATGTATGGAATACCTATTTTTCTATATAATATATCTTTTTTAATAATTTTGGTGTATTTATTTAAACTTTTAAATAAATAAAAAGAAAATATTAAGACAAAGTGGTAGTAGCTGAGTTATAAGTAGTTGGGATAAGGCCGAATCATGTAAGAATTGTGGCCCGCCACGCAAATTTGAGCAAGACTAAGTATTACAATCAGCAATACAAAATGATACGCCTGCATAAAAGTACCGCATGACTATATAAAAATAGGTGATTGCATGTATAGATGCGAACGGATGTGGAGTCGATGCTCCCAGGCATACTTGTTCAATCACTATTTTTCCAAGAACATATAATTGTTCAATCAAAATCCTTTCTGCAATTGTGTTAATCTAGAAATAACCCTCCAATAATTATAGGTAGCTACCTCAAATTTGTACATTCAATAACTTAATTATTTATTATTTAAGAAATCAAGACGTGGGAATTATTTTAAATTACTTCCCCTTATGATTTAAATGTCATCGTATCTCAGAGTAATTGTTTGCCAAAATAACCAATTACTTGGGTAGATATTGAAATAAAACTAAAGAATCATAATAATTATTTCTCTTCATCAAGCAATATTCAACTATTAAATTCCCATGGTGAAAATGCTTGAAAACGATGGCATTCTTGCTTTTCCCGTTGAATTCTTGGTTTTCTGCTAAGAGTTGGTATTCAATTGCGTTTGAAAAAGTTTATTTAATAGGGTTTCTGTCGTCATCGCCTAAGTGATCACGATCGTTAATAATGTTCCTTATTAATCAAAGAAATAGGAAGAAATATCCTAGCTAGTTGCGAAAGGACAATTTAACAGTCTGTCGAAATGGAGAAAATAAGTTATTTACGGAGACTTTAGTCGTTTATTTCCTTAAATTAATTCCTCAGCTCTTTGACATGCATTTTCTTTCATATAATATATGCTTAATTTGGCAAGTAGAGTGTTATTCAAAATTAAAATTATAATTAATATATGACATTCACATCATATGAAAGTTATATTATATCAGTAGTATAAGTTGGTTAGTTAAATGAAGGAATAACAACTTTACCAAATAAGTTTATTTAATTTAGCAGCCATGTTGCAGGTTATATGTGGGCCGATCTCCCTTAGTGCAATATATAATAGCCACTTATTTGGACCTTGGTTGGTTTCATTCAGCATAAAATGTTTTACAATAATGAATTTTAGATGGTGAAGGGGAATATCATATGTATGTTTTATTTTGTTTTGAGAGTGACTAAAAAGTTAATTTGGGAGAGAATGGATGTATTTGATATTAGTTAGAGAGAAGATGTTTTATATCGTAAATATTAAATTAGTATTTTTTGTTTGATCTATTAGATGAAAATGTAATTTTATATTAATATTTTCATATATGTATAATTATAAATAAATATACAATCATGACTATTATATATATATGTATCTATCTTAAGGATTGGGGAAGGGGATCTTTTAGAAATATTTTGTGTATATTTTCAATAGTGTTCTAGAAGAATGAATTGAGGTGTTTGTTTTTTTCCTTTTCTTCCGCGAAAATACACTCCAAGAAAGTGAAACCGAACACAACCTTGGCCTCGTATTTTTTCTAAACTTATTGTTTTTTTCTATAAAAAAAAAATTAATCATATGTACTTAGATGGAAAGGTTGGCAAAAGTTTCAACTCACTGGGCCACGATGAAGATGTACGAGGTGGAAAAATCTTATCTGGAATTTGATAAAGGCCTCTATATATTCGATTTAAATGAAGAAAATAATAAAAGGATATAAACCTAATATAAATCAAATAAAAAGATATGAGGAACATTCAAAAAATAGCTTAAATATAAATTTGACTTGAATATGCAAGCCAATCTTTTCCATTCTGTTGCCTTATTGGATATTGATGTTGCCAAATCGGGTCCAAGCTCCATTTCGAAAATTGTTAAATGGTGAGGCTTCTATTCTAAAAATGCACTCGTGTAAAAATAGTGTTTGAATTAAAAAAATGAATAATCCCATGTTCTTTTTGACTATAAAGGATGGCATTTATACTAGCTACCTACTTGCTGTTGTGGATTTGAGCCCATTGAGCCTGTTAAACTTGCGAGATTAATGTTAAGTGAATTTAGAGGGTATTTGGCTAGATTTATTTTAAACACCTTATAAATTTTTATATCTTACAAAATATTTTTGAAATTTATAAGATGTTAGATTTTATTTTTAAAATAAGTTGTTGAAGTATTTGGATAAAATAAAATCTTTAAACTTATAAGATATTAATAATAGTAATTTTATAATTAAAATGGTTAAAAATGAAGAAGTTTGTTAAGATATTAAAAATAAGTTAGAGTTTCCTTAATTTTTTTAAAAGAGCTTATAAACTCTTAACATTTTATTTTAGGACCTTTAAATTCTTTTGTAAAAAAAAATTACCTAACTCTTTTTATTAATTTATAAATTTTTAAATATTTTATAAAATATTTTGAGAAGCTTATAAGCTCATCCAAATATCCTCTTAGTTAAATGAGGTTAATGGCCTTTTTGATATTAATATTATTATTTTATTATTAATATTTTTTATTTATATGCCCCTAGCATTTTGTTGGGTATATAATATATGTTTCCAAAGATATTTTGGTTGATCAAGTTAAGCACCACAAATTTAACTAATTCGTGAAATCACATAGAATATTGGCAAGTAACTGAGGCAGCCACTTGTGGTCAATTTCTTCCCAATTTTCCTCCGCAGATGATGCCATTGGTGGAAATTTCTGGAAGCCCATGAAACTGGTCAAACTCATAGGTCAAGAAGAAAACTTTTTTTTTTAATATATTTATACAAACGCACGTCAGGAGTTCGTTTGAGCTCATATGCATGCACATAAGAACTAATGGCCCGTTTGGTTTTATTTTTTGAAGCCATTTTTATTTTCTAATAAAAATATATATTAAAAAATTAGTTAAAAAAAGTATTTTTGCAAATGAGTTGTATTTTGATTTGTTTAGGCATGACAAAAAATTCCTCAATTTTGAGGTCCCTGTAGGAATCTCCGAATTTAGGGAATTTTTTCCTACGGAGATGGGGATGAGAATGAAATTCCTTCCGAAGCTAATTCGGAGATGGGAACGGGGATCATACTCCCCATCCCACTGAGTCCCTGTGCTATTATATTAATTAAAATATATATATATATCATATTACTATATACTATTATATGTATATATATTATATTTTATATTATATATTTCATATATACTATTTTTAATACTTTTTTAGTAATTTCTTATAATTTATAAGAATTTATTAATTATAAAATATAAATATTAATAGAGGCTTAGTTATTTTTTATGTTTTAGCTATTTTATGCACACACAAAAAATATTTTGGGAATCCCCACGGGGATTCAGGGAACAAGGGATAAAATTTTCTCATGATGGGGATCGGGGAGGAGGATGAGGGACAGGGTAGGGCTCGGAGGATAGGGATGAGGGGGTAGCTCCATGCCCCATTTCCCATGGGTATCATCCCTAGATTTGTTATTTAAAAATATTGGTTTATATAGCTTTAAAAATGATATGTATTTGGATGTTTGGTATTTTTTATATTAAAAGTTATGCAGTTTTTGAATTTGATTGATGATGTGATGTATAATTGTTTGAAAAAATAATATTATAATTTAAATTTATAATATTTTTATGGTGAATATTGTTTGAGAAATATTGAAAATGTAAAAAGTAGATATAGGTAATAATTGGGGTTGAAAAAGATATAAAAATGGAGAGAGAATGTAAAAAGTAATGATTTTGAGAATAAAAATGTATGAAAAAATTGTGCAGAAGTTAATAATTTTTTATTTTCATTTTAAGAAGAAAATGAAAATAGGGTTTGAAAATGAAAACAATAGGGCCATAAGCCTTTGTTTGGATACAATCCGAGAGATAAATGACTTAAAGTCATTTTTCTCCAAAATATCCTTCTGTTTTGGGGGATTTTATGGAAAAAAGGTTCTCAATTCATTTCCTGATGAAAAAATTATACATATTTATATTGTATATAGTTCACAATTATAGCATATACATATATATATATATACAAATTAATATTAAATTAAAATTCCTCTCAACTAATCAGACAAAATAATATTTGATTTGACATTAATAATAAAAGTTAATTTTTTTAAATACAACCAAATATTACTTCACTTTCAAAAATATTTTCTAATTAACTATTTTCTAAAACATAAACAATCATCTATCATATTTTCTCCATCCATTCTTAAAATTTATTCCCCAAACAAAAATTCAAAATCGCACCCAAACATATCCGAACATATATTTTGTTTTGCTTAAGTCCCACCATCGATTATACATAGTGGTGGTATATATATATTCCATGTACAAAATATTAATTGTATCAAAACCGTAATATTAATCTCAAAAGCTTAAAAAATTATCATTAATTAATAGTGTATATTAAATAATAATAAATTTTATTTTATCATTAATAATACTTTGTAAGTAATAACAATTTTTATTTAAACGCAATATGACTTAATAGATAAAACTTAGTATTCTAAGTTGCTATTATTAATGTTACATGTATATTAACAAAAATGATAAAAATGATCACTATGATTTATAATAAGATTTTTATTATAATTATAAATATATTACTAATTATCAATAACATCAATTTTAACACAATTTTTGTTATTGTTACATTTGTGAAAAATATAGTTGTTTTTGATAAAATATTTTTTTTCACGTAATACATATAATCATTGAATAAGCTTCCGTATTACCACTTAATATATTGTTAATCTTTTCTTCATGCAGTGTAATAAACAATAATTCCCAAATGGACATAAAAGTGTGTGTAATTTTCCACACGTGACAAATGAAGCAAAATTTTGATCTCATTATTCATACACATAATCTTGTTTAATTAAACAAAATGAGATAAATTATTCACTACAAAACGATAATCATATTAACAGAGTTATTTAGCGGGTATTATTATGAACCCACTAATTGTATTATTTTGTGGGGGGTTAATCAATTTTGGTTGATGCAAAATTTTCATTGGACCAAAATAAAATCGATCTTATTTAGTTAATTAAAAAAATAAGTTAAAAGGAATACTCTAATTTGTTTGTTCAATTATTAGTACTTTACTCTCTATATTTTGATATATTTATTTTTCATTAAAATCAAAATAGCATAAATAATAATTAATATATAATTCTTGGCAATGGAATCCTAATCCAGCATCGGAAATTTGATTTCTCTTGCGTCTCATTTGTTCAGTAAGAAATGGTATATTTTTGGATAATTCAAATATTAAAAGGTTCAGAGTTTGGATTTAAACGGATTCTTAATATGCATGTATGTATAAATAAAAAAAAAATTCAAATGCTATAATTAAATTACAACACAACCAACAGACTCCAATAAAAACTTATTTTCTTCATATAACAAAGCAAATCTCATTAATTAATATTTAAGAAATATTTTCAAATTGCTTATCGCGGCCAAAAGCAACTGTTAGCCGTTGTTTCAAACCCTGGTATTCAGCTCGAAACCCGGATTCCCTCCTCTTGCTCTCTTGAAGCTTGTTTTGGAGCTCGGCCATGTTCTCCTGGCTGAGCCGAAGTTCTTCTCGGAGCTTGCCATAGGTTTGCACCAACGGAGCTGCTCTTTTCTGGCTTAGCCAGCTGGTTATCAGCTCCACATGATTCAGTCATGGAGCCCCCGCCGCCAATTCAGTCTTCCTCTCTTTGGTTAAGTTCTTAGATTCTTCCAATGCTAAATTAAGAGCCTCAATGTGATATTTCTCATTTCGTTTCATCCTACGTAGTTTTTTTCTTAAACCATGATTTTTTTTTTTAAAAAAAAATTATATACAAGTATGTTAAAATTTTATTAAGTTTGAATTCCTAATACCACATCTTATGCATGATATTTATGCGACTAAGTCAAATAATGATGCGACTTAAAATAAACGGACAATATTAGTGCAGTGCAGTGCAGTGTTAATTGTGATTCATGTTGTGTGGATCCAAGCCACAGCATCTACACCAACAAAAGCAATTTCTATTGTTTGATATAGCATCTGAAGCATACAAATTACTTTCTAGCTCATCAAGCACATCTATAAAGAAGGCCAGGAAAATGTATTTGCTGCTTCCATGTTGCAGAATTTCTCTCCTTAAGAATGCAAGAGTTTTTGCAAAGCCGGTCACTTTTATGGCAACAAAGCAAGCAATCCATTCTAACGTTCTTCAAACACATAAAGTATTTGTTCCGATTGGCTAAAAGGTTGTCAGGTTCCCATGAAATTAGTTTGAATGTCAATCATATTCTTTGAAGTTTTTTTTTATCAAATTGATCAAACTCAACTAATCACATAACAAGTATAATTACAATTATTCTGTAATTATGACTAGTCATTCTTTTTAAATTAAACTTCAATCATATAGCAAGTGCAATTCAACCATTACTTATTACTGTATAACTAAATTGGATTTGACCAAGCCTTATTTGGAACAAATTTCAAGAGTTAAGCTTAAAATAAATGTATTTAAGCAAGGCCAACTCCTTTTTACTTAAGTATACTAAGGCACTACTTTGCTAGAGCACAATTTTGATTGCCAAATACCTTGAAGAAAATCTTTTAGGCTTGTTTGATTTTATTTTATTTTTTGACGTATTCTAAAAATAAAATCAAACATGTTAGTTCAATTCTCAACAATACTCTCAATTATACATATATACATAACTATGATTCTTTAGAATACTCTCAACTTTACATACATAAGTAAATACTTAAGGTCATACTTTATGGATTAAAATGAAATTATAAGGATTCTTTCGCTAGTTGGAAAATTAAAATTTTTAGAACATTTTTCTCGGAAAATATTAAAATATATTTATTTTCTTTTATTTTTTAATATCCATCCTATTAATAAAGTGCCGATAATTTTGTTAATTTATTTGTAAGTGATGTATTTAAAATAACTTTATTTTTATCTTTTAGTTCTTATAATTACTACTTCTACAGTGACTACCATTTACAACAATATCTCAATATTACTACCTATATAAATTTTGTTTTTATTTATACAAAAATTTATATAAATATATTGAATTATTCAGAAATTAATATTATAGAAATTATTAATTTATTTTATTTTATAAAAATTTAGCTGAATATTAAAATAACTGGTACCACAAATTTCTCAACCTTATTTAAACCAAACTATTGATAGCACATGTGTCACTTGATAATCAAGGTAGCACCTAAATTTCGTACACTCTTGGGTGTAGCATTCTACTCACACTTATTTTCGCCCCCCAATTGTTCCCACTCTTTGAACCGCTGTGTTTCAGAAGATAAACAGTAAAGCATTAGAACGCAGGCAAAATCAAAGCGGAAGAACCAAAAGAAATTGCAGAAAATTTGATATTGCAATGGCAGGGCGTTTGAGATCTGGTCTTCCTCTTCTCCGCAGAGCCCTAACTGTCGGCGATCTCTCCGCACCCGAGAGATCCGTCGTTCCAAAAGCCGTGCTCTGCCCTATTATTTCCAATCCCGAGGTACAACTAAGAACGATAGATTTGAAATTTATCATCTTATATTAAGAAATTGTTAATTTAATTCTGTCTCATTATTTTGTTGGTCTTTTCTATTATTCATTCTCAGTGTTCTTCATTTTTTTTTTCTTGGTAAAGATGATTCTTTTAGGTCATTTGTTGTCCGCTGTCTGGTTCCGCTTTATTCTTCGGGTATTTTTGTTGGTATGGTAGTTTTGTTTCTATAAAAAGTACCAGAGGATTTTTTTTCCTCATAAGAAATTGTTATGTTTCCTCTGCAAATTTAACATATGTTTCTCCGCTATTTTTCTATAAGTACATTTCTTAAAACAGAAAAGAAAATGGGAATACATATGGAGCTCTTGCTGTTTCTTTTTCTTGGTGAAGTGTTTGTTATGATATATATTCTGAGGCATGGGATTCTGTTCAAGCTGCTGTTTCTGTAATTTATGTCAGCTTTCAAGGAACTATGCTAGTGCTCCTCCGGCGAAAGAACAGAAAGTCAAGGTAATTACCTGTTGCTTCCATATATTACATTTTGAAGTATTAAACTACGAGGATTACATTTTCATCATTATGTATTGAAGAGAAGTATAGTGATTGCATTTTGCAAAACTGCTTATAAATGGAAGTCGAAAATTATGAAAATTTGTTCAATGGTCTAGGAAACATACTCTTCATTTTCTTAGACTAGTAAGCAAGTGACAAGGGGAACTATTCTGATTTGGCTATTTGAATTTTGCTTTGTTAGTCTGCTTTTAAGCTCAATGTCTTAAATTTCTATCATTTTCTTAATTTCTACCATAGAGAACTTATGACTTACGTCTTTAGAGTTTTATGCAGAGATTCTTTATTTTGTTTTCTGCTATTATTGTGTCCCACCTCCTTTTATTACATTTTTTGTTACATTTCTCAGAATAATGAATTCAATTACAGAATCAACAGAATAATTTGATATGCTATGCTTAGCTTTGTACATTCAGTTAGACTCCAGCATCCTGTCCTTTTCAGACCATCAGTTTCCTCTTATTCATTTCTTTGTGATTCTCATGTTTGCTAGTTCCTTGTTGTGATGCTTCTCTCATAGTAATTTTTGTCTTTCTATATGATTATCATGCCTTTGAAGTTTCATTTTCTCATGTGTTTTGTCCCTGCGGTACCTAGTTTTGAGTCTGAGGTTGGGAGTTATGGTGTTTTCAGAAAGTAGCTGACAAATAGCTGATTCAGTACTTTTTGTGAGCTTGAATCGGGAAATATATCGCCCTCAAGTTGGTGAATGGTGATAATAATTACTTTTTTGGTTCTGCAATCCCCTGAACCATAAAAATTATTTATCTTCTGATTGCCTTCTTGGTCCTGTTAAGCAAAAGTTTTCTGCCTACATGACTTGCATTATGGGTGGTGAAGTTTACGTGCATTGGAAATGGCAGTAATTAGAGAGCTGCTTTAGTAATTTATGTGTGGATTCCAGTTGTCCCATTAGCGAACTCCATGCACTCCACAAACACAAAACATAGAAATGTTTAACTTCACTGGCTTCATTATTGTTTTTTCATTAGTAATTATACTTGTGATTAAGAAATTGTGACGTTCATTTTCTTGTCATTCATATCATAAATATGACTTATTATTTATTTTTCATTTCTACAAGACATTGTGATTGGTTTGTTTCTACCTTTGTTGCTCACTTTTACATTTTAGTTTTTGCTTCTTCTAGATTCTTGGACAACTAAATGCTCATCTCAAACCTTAATGTGGATTTTTGTTTCACAGCACTGACCTGAAGGTTGAAATCTTACTGTTTAGGCTACTTTGGTCTTGTAATAAGTGTTGATTTATGGTTGTTATCTGAACCTTGTGGTTCAGTAGACTCATTTTTGTAATTAGCTAACATGTGATAATCTCACCAATGATAGTGTCTTAAATTTCCAGTTTTTGTTTATTGCATGTTAGGTTCCTGTGAAAATGTTTGGGGTCTCTGGAAACTATGCTTCAGCTTTGTACATCTCGGCAGTTAAGGCTAATGTGCTGGACAAGGTTGAATCTGAACTTCTTTCCCTAGTTGAAGCTTCAAAGAAGAGCCCCACATTGTCCCAATTTATGAAGGATCTGTCAGTTACTGCAGATATAAGAGTGAAGGCTATAAATGATATTTGTGCTCAAGCTAAATTTTCAGAAATCACTAAGAACTTCTTGGGTAAGTTGTTCCTACCTGTGAATGAGTCTGTATTTATGAATGACTTGTTAGCATTGTGCATACTCTGGAAACATAGAATGCCTGTGGTAACAGATTGCTAGTTAGATCTCATTAGGGAGTCCTATGTTGCATTGCACTTGAACCAGATGATGTTGATTGTTTCTTTTATACTGTGGACTTCTCAGAAATCGTCTATAAGGAACTATATCTTTTGCTGCTACTGCTAGAGAATTAAACTGTTATTATCTGCACCAATACAATGACTTTGGATTGACATGGAGAGTAGCCAACCTAGTGGAATATTTTGAATATGCCATTGCAACAGGTGGCATCTTTTGACCTTATTGCATATCTGTGAGATCTCTTCTAGCTCAGTTGCCATCTAATGGGAGGTTATATTAATTTTCATTGTGGTTAGTGGTGTTGCAGTGTTGGATATCAGGTATGCATTGGCATGGAAGGTGGGAGGAAGAGTGGTTGTGGTGGTGGCGGAATAGTTAGTTTTGGTTTGACTGAGAGGTGGTTACAGAGAGCTGTTATGGAAATCCTCATGGAAGGTGCCACACAGGCAGGCCGAGTATGAAAAAGGGAGGGGGAGGCTTAGGATGAAGTGCTGTTCGAAGAAGATGCAGCCTGGATGGCTTTTAAGGAAAGTTTGTCACTTCATTTGTGATAGTGGTGGAGGATTTTTGTGGGGAAAGCAAGGCTATTATAATAGTTCTCTTGCTTGGGGTGGCAGAGAAATGTTCTTTTTAACCCTTTTGTGTGTGTGCGTGTGTGTGTTGGGGGGTGGGGGAGGAGGGGTGGCACTGTAGGTTGGTGTGGATGAATATGGTGGGGAGTAGGCAAGGGGAGAGGGCCGCCATGGTGTTAGTTTGGCAAAGAAGCCGCGGGCAATGGAGGAACATGGTACATGGAGCTAAGAAATTTGATTTTTATGTCATGATAAGTGTTCTAATGCCTAACTTGTAAGGTGTAACTTTGAATTGAAAAATCCCTGTGAAACCTCTTTGTGATTAGGTCTGTTTTTCTGTTCCACATAATGATCCAAAACCCCTTGTCTGGGCTTACTAACAGCAACTCCAAAGGGGGAAACATGAGGGCTTATCTTGGGGTGGCTTATATTTGGAAGATGAAGTTTGAAGTAGCCACCCAAACTAGCCTGTACATTCCTTAACACTCTGTTTGGATCTAGGATTTTGTTAAGGAAAGTGATATAGAAACGAAACAACATTGAATAAGTTTCTGAGTTCCGTCACTTTTTCTTTTTGGACAAAAATTTTAATTCCAGTCTTTAGAGCAATTGATATCATCATAAGATATATGGTTTGCTGAAACAACAGATGTCTTAAGATTATACCTGTTCAAGTATTTTATTTCCATTTATAACCAAAGGTAACATATTTTCTTACATTTCTCTTCACCAAAAACCTGGCTCCAAAGGTATTGCAAGTAAATCATAATGCATACATCTTTGGCTTTGCAATAAAAGTTCCAATGATGGTCCTCATAGAATTGCTTGTTTAGGCTAAAACTGAAGTAAGGTGCTGTAATTGGTACTAGGTGATATTATTATTATCGTGCAACAGAAGTTCAAAATATATTTTTAACCTTAGAATTATTATCTGCCTCAGAAAAGATGTAAGCTTGTAATTTCTTGCTCAAATTAAACATGACTGTGTTTTGTGCAGCCCTCACAACTGTGGAGACATTTGGTCAGACTATTAACTGAATATGCTTTTCTTCTTATTCAGTATATCTTCATTTCTAGATGTTTTTGAAAGCATGACCTCCAGTGATTTAGCCTGTTTTTTGTTTACGAAGAAAAAATTGGCTAAATCTCAAGCTGTGTAAAAAAAATACTCTCTTCAATCTTCAATCTTCAACTATATGATGTGTGAAGCAACTGTCACTGGTGTATGTAAGTTGCTGCTTGGCAGCTATTATTCCACCCAGCAGACATCATTTTGTATATGGATTGTCCTGTCATGTATGCAAGTTGCAACTGTGGCATCAATTTAAGGTTAATGTATACTATACTATGCTTGCTAAGGTTGTTGCTTTCATTTTTTTGGAGTCAATGATAATATCATTTTTTGTTTATTTTTTCTAGAAATATCCACGTGTCACATTCTGTCATCTTTGTAATAGTTGTTGTAGCCGAATCTGGGAGGCTGGGGCACATAGAACGTATAGCACAGAGATTCTCCGAGCTGACTATGACACACAGAGGGGAAGTTAAAGCAACAGTGACCTCTGTTATTGTAAGTTTGACTCATGTAATGTTGTTTCTTGTGCTTGATATAATTTGTGCCCAAAAGAAATATTAAATGAATTTTAGCTTCATGTATACTCTCTCTCTCTCTCTCTCTCTCTCTCTCTCTCACACACACACACACACACACACTCTCTCTCTCTCTCTAACACATGGAGCAAACAAACAATAGCTGGCCCTTTCAGTCAACACCCTGTCCTCTTGCAGAATTGTGATCCTTATACATATCTAGGTAATTCGTGGGCGCTGCACATTATGATGTGACGAAGATGTAATGTATTTTCTACATGTAGTTTATGTTTAATGATTATTTTAGTCCCTTTAGGTACAGGCATAGATCTTGAAGACTTGATCACGCGTCTTTTGAGTATGAAGGTGCATATCAATTATCATTGTTCCTGCTGATGTAGCTGTGCCCTTTTGCTGCCTTGAGTAGTATTTTGTTGAAAATTGTAGGCATTCATGCTAGAGTTGAAATTTATATAGAGATTTACTTCTTATTGTCAATATTAAAACATAAGCATGTTTATAGTAGCCCCTAAGAGTTGGGAAAGTACCTTGGTGCTCCTCATTTTCAGACCTTGTTGATTGGTCCACTAGATGTTTTTTTACTTGAAGGCTACTAGTCTTAGCCATGTTTGTTCATCAGGTACTTCCACTTTCTGTCTTGCAGTGCTATAATAAAATGGGATGTATATGTATGTTTTAGAATAAAGTGGTATCTGGTAAGTTCCCAAAATTGGACTTGAAACAAACAGTACCAAAAATTTCCAAATGCTTAGGGTCCTTGGTATTTCCTTACATGCTATTTGATATTTGCACTTTTTAATGGAATTTTAAATAGCCTCAAACATGGAATCTTGTGAGTTGATAATTTATTATAATTTAGCCTGTCAATGGATGTCCGCACTCACTGTTCAAAAGCTTGAGGGTCTTGACTATTTGAAAATTTTACATGCAAATCTGCATGTTATCCTGTATGGTCTATGCAAGGATCACATTAAGCATTGCTTCGGTGTACCGAACTTTTCACTATTAGCATTTGCATCTTTTTTTTTCTGCTCAGTATTCTCTGCTTTTATTTATGCAGCCTCTACCTCCAGATGAAGAGAAGGAATTGAAAGAAACACTGCAGGATATACTTGGACAAGGGAAGAAAGTTAAGCTTGAACAGAAGGTAAATTCTACTATTATCGAAGATAATGATTGTGATAATAGCTTTTCTCTTTCAGTGACAAGATTGTCTCATTTCCATAATCTGCATGCAGATTGATCCGAGTATTCTTGGTGGGCTTGTGGTGGAATTTGGACAAAAAGTTTTTGACATGTCTATAAAGACTAGGGCAGCCCAGATGGAGCGATTCCTACGCCAACCTATCAACTTGGATGGGCACTAAATTGGCACTGCACAAAGGTTTAACTTTTCCTGGTTATTTCCCATTATTTTGGCCTTACAAAGTTGCTGGTAAACAAGAATTTTTGATTTCGACAATGAAGGGCTGCTCATGACGCCTGTCTATTACGATTTTGAACAAAGGTTGTTGCAAATAAAAGCTACTTGTCTATGCTCTAGTCTGTCATGAGTTGCGCAAAGCCCAGATAAATTTCTCATATGGTTTAATGAGGAATATTCAAGTATTTATTTTGGTATAACGAAGTCTTTATTGGAACATCTATCCTATCTCTTTTATTCTTGTTCACATTTAGACAAGTGGCTTAAAAACTTGCTATTTTTTGAGCAGTTAGCTGTCCTATTATCAGAACCCTCGCGGCACAAAGGTCCAAACCATGTTTCACCACATAAGAGTTCTGCGAACATATTGTTTCTAGTCCCAAGCGGCTGTAGATAAGGAAACCTGAAATCCTCTCTGTCATCCCTTAAGATGCCTGCAGCTCCTGCCCTCCGCCAGTTGCCCAAGGAGGAGCCATCCAGGTGGAGGTTTTCCCCACCCGATCATTATACTACAGCGGGGCTGCCCTGGATGAGAAATGAAGCTTCAAACCTCGTAGCCACAATCCTGTCTCCTGCCCAGCCTTTATCCCCCAATAGCCTCGCCTTAATAGCCACATAGGCATAGTGATTAACCCTCCAGATAATCCTTTGAGCCGGCACTGAGACCTGATTGTGCCTGCGCTCATTTCTGACACACCAAATAAACCAAAGAACCAAGGCTGGAATGATATATCTTACATGATCTTTTCAGCTGACGGGGGCGCTGCTCTTCCAAGCCATCAACAACATGTATGTGTTTTCAGTTCTTGGCAACTGAAAATTGAACATTCGACCAAAAAAATTCCAGATTTCCGAGGCAAGTGGGCAAGTGATGAAGAGATGACCAATGCGCTCCGTCTTGTGGCAGAAATTACATTTATAGTAATTGGTGGCTGTGCAATGAAAACCCTCCCACTTAGGTAATTAAACTCATTCCTACCTGTAAGTTGCAGCTATTTGAGTTGCATAGCAATTTAAATTCTCTATTTCATTCAGTCATAATTCTCTTTTTAAAAAAGGGAAAATGATCAGCTTCAACAGCTCAGCCATAATAATACAAAATTAAAGGGTGGTTAATAAATCAGCCATATTTCTCTTTTTTAAAAAGACAAAAAAATCTAAAATTTATATTTCTAAAAATAGATTTGTGACAGGAGTATTTATAGGTAAATGTATAGGTAAAAAAATTTAAAACATGGTTTAATTATTTGCTCCTGCGTCCTTCATGTAACGGTCCAAATTAATCGGATCATTGGATTTAATTGGGATAGAACCCAAACAAAAAGTACTATGTGCTGTGTGGATCTCTTGGCTGTTTGAGGTTTTTCCATTTCCACATGTAATTATGAATTTTTTTTTTTACCCACACTGATTAATCGGATCAAACAAATCATCATAGCATATTTTTATCAATAAATCCTCAACCGATCAACCACAATAAAAATAATCCTGAATTCATTTCTTAAACCATGATTTTTTTTTCAATTTATATACATATATATTAAAAATTTATTAAATTTAAACTTTAAACATCACATTTTATGTATAAAATTTATATGACTAAATCAAATAGCGATGTGATTCAAACCAACAATATTAGTGTAGTGCAATGTTAATTGTGGCCCATGTTGTGTGGCTCCAAGCCATAACATCTACATCAACCAGAGTAATT
>JACGDI010003566.1:41390-90948 GCA_014898725.1 Jacaranda copaia | reverse complement strand
AATTAGCATAATTTTGCTGTTTAATCAAGAGATTAATTTCCCTAGAAGTAGCAGACATATGATCACTTATCACAAAATTATTAAATGCACAGAAGAAAAGATTTTTATTTCCTTCCACATAAAAAGTATCCTGAGGTGGAAAAACAAACTTTTGTTTGTGACCACTCTCAACAATATAAATACGTCCTAAGACTGAAATATACAGTTCAATATAAGTAACCATAAACCAAGGAACAAAAGGAATTAATTGATCCTTTTTTGTCACAAATTTATAAAATTCATTTTGAAAATTTATTTGTTGTTCTTTAGTAAAGTTATTAAAAACCATTCACGAAACATTTTCCAACGATCTTTATTAAATTCAATTTTTATTAACTTCCTATCACTAGATCCAAGATTGAAGTTATATTTCGTCCTAATAATTAAAAACCTTTTTAATTAAATGCGAGCATTTCTCACAGAAAAATCCATATCAGAATCTGTTGGCTTAATAGTATTATCACTATTATTATCTTGCATATTAAAACCATGGACAATATTAGAAGAATTAATTTTTAATCTATCAAACCTAGTTTCTAGAGTATCATCTTTCCTAGTATTAAAAATAGGTTCTTTTAATTGGGAAGTAGAAGCCCTCGACAAATTTGGACTTTCAACAGTATAATCCAATGGATCAAGAAAAGAGAAAAAAAAAGATCTAACAGATTTAGAGAATCTTAGTAAACTATTATTTATTAGATTTAAATTGAATAGAAACATCCCCATTAGGAGTCTGAATAATTTGATTGACCTTTGTTTGTATTACAGGTTGAGCCGGAACAGTTTTTTCAATTATCCAATTATTAGGAAATTTAACCTCATCCTCTTTAATAGGTCTACGGGTTGTAATATGAGATTTACAAAAATTAGTTTCAATTCAAATAGTCTCGTTATTACTTTTATTAATAATTTTACACATAGGATTTAAAGTATAAATACACATAGGATTTAAAGTATAAAGTGGTTTATAATAGATCCTATAACAAATATAAATAGTTTCAGTATTAGGCATATAATTATATCTATGCAACTTAACATTTAAAGTAACAACATGTAAAATATTAACATCGGAAAGCGATAACTGCAAATTTAGATAAACATCAAAATAAATCGGGTCATGTGCCATACTGGACTGTATAATACCCATTAATGAATGCTTCCAATTCAAATTACGAGCATCGTGCAAAATAGCAACAAAACTATCAGGTAAATTATCAAGAGTAAGTGGCTTAGAAGCAACTTGAATTAAACTAATATGAAGGAAACGATAATCAAATCTATACTTATCAATATAAGATCTATGTAACAATTGTAAAAATATATCTTCTTTATTAAGGGGAATAGACTCTTCAGTGGTTTTAACAATTTGTTTTAAACCAATTTTTTCGAAAGTCCCTAATTGATAAATAACCTTTGGATCCACTTTTGGAATGGTCCATTTATTAAGATCAATATTTTCAGGAAGACTCATTTCTTCCAAATAAGTATTTTTAATAGAAGAATATTTTCTTTTAAGAAAATTCATATTTTGACGAAAAGTATTAAACAACCAGAGAAAAATACAATCAATAATCCATGGCTTTGATACCATCAAAAGCAGGATCTTATGCAGGAGGATAGGATTAGGAACGAGTTCACAAGAACCAATATGTAGTTGGAATACAGGAAAAAATAATTACTCAAAAATTTAACTAGTCAACTCATATGATAAAAATAAATATTATTTTAATTTCAATTTTAATTAAGGGAAATTTTATCTTTTTACTACTCAATAAACATCAAACAAAAAACAAAAGGTTGTTGAATCAAGGCAACAATTTTGAATTAAGCATAAGGGTTTTCTTTGCCAATTTATATTTCAGATGGAGTTATTGACCAATTGCAAATATTACAAGGGGCTATACAATTTACCTGTTATTTGTAGGTACCTGCAGATTGGGCCAACAAATAATGAATAAAATTATTTATATTTTATTGAATAAAAAATTAAGGCTAATTACTCATATTTTTTTTAAATACTTATGAGTAGTGAGCATTCATGGGTATGAATAATATTTTACAGTTCTACTAATAATCTAGGTAGCACCTAAATTTCGCACATCATTGGGTCGTAGCATTCTGCAAACACTTAGGGCCCATTTAGTTTTTTGTTTTTTTTGAGACATTTTTATTTTTTAATGAAAAATTTATTATAATTTTAAATTTAATAATAAAATATTATCAAAAATTTTATTTAAAATATAATAATTTTATAAAATTAAAAATTAATTATATTTAAAAAATATAATATTTTTTATTAAAAATCATATAAATATAAATAAAAAAATAAAAAATGATGAAAAATAAAAATATAAAGAGAATCAATAATATATTTTGAAAAATATTTAGAGAATGAAAATATTCATTAAAAAAAAAATAATTTTATATTTTTATTTTGAGTGAAAAATAAAAAATGCTTTTGAAAACAGTACCAAACAGGCCTTACTCTCGCCTTCTCATTGTTCCCACCCCTTAAGCCGCAGTGTTTGGGAAGATAAACAGTAAAACATTAGAACGCCGGCAAAATCAAAGCCGAAGAACCAAAAGAAATTGCAGAAAATCTGATATCGCAATGGCAGGTCGTTTGAGATCTGGTCTTCCTCTTCTCCGCAGAGCCCTAACTGCCGGCGTTCTCTCCGCCGCCGAGAGATCCGTCGTCTCGAACGCCGCGTTCTGCCCTACTATTTCCAATCCCAAGGTATAACTAAGAATGATAGATTTAAAAATTGTCACCTTGTACTAAGAAATTGTTGATTTAGTTCCGTCTCATTATTTTGTTGGTCTTTTTCTATTATTCATTCTCAGTAT
This sequence comes from Jacaranda copaia, assembly GCA_014898725.1. Classification (NCBI taxonomy): domain Eukaryota; kingdom Viridiplantae; phylum Streptophyta; class Magnoliopsida; order Lamiales; family Bignoniaceae; genus Jacaranda; species Jacaranda copaia. Next base: position 88,062 of record JACGDI010003566.1, on the reverse strand, counting down.
TCTTCATTTTCTTTTTCTTCGTAAAGATGATTCTTTTAGCTCATTTGTTGTCTGCTGTTTAGTTCCATTTTTTTGTTTTTTGGTATTTTTGTCGGTATGTTAGTTTTTTATTTTTTATTTTTTTATCTCATCAGAAATTGTCAAGTTTCCTGTGAAAATTTAACATATGTTTCTCCACTATTTTTCCACCAGTTCATTTCTTAAAACAAAAAAGAAAATGGGAATACATATGGAGCTCTTGCTGTTTCTTTTTTTTGGTGAAGTGTTGTTATGATATATACTCTGGGACATGGGATTCTGTTAAAGCTGCTGTTGCTTTAATTTATTTCAGTTTGCAAGGAACTATGCAAGTGCTCCTCCAGCGAAAGAGCAGAAAGTCAAGGTAATTACCTGTTGAATATTCCATTTGGAAGTATTAAATTACGAGGATTACATTTTCATCATTCTTTATTGAAGAGAAGTATGGTGATTGTATTCTGTAAATCAATGGTAGTCAGTAATATGTTTTGGAGGAAAATTATGAAAATTTTTCAATGGTCTAGGAAAAATACTCTTATAGTTTTTTAAGACAAATAAGTGAGTGACAAGGGAAATTTTCTAATTTGGCTATTTGAATTTTGCATTGTTAGTGTGCAGTTTAGGCTCAATGTCTTAAATTTCTATTATTTTATTAATTTTTACCATAAAGAACTTATGGCTTACGCCTTTAGAGTTTTTATGTGGAAATTCTTTATTTCGTTTTCTGCTAATATTGTATCCCACCTTCCTTTTACTAAATTTCTTGGTTCATTACTTCATTTCTTAGAATTATGAATTCGATTATGGAATTGACAGAATAATTTGATGTGCTATGCTTGGCTTTGCACATTCAGTGAGACTCCAGCATCCTGTTCTTTCAGACCACCAGTTCCCTCTTATTCGTTTCTTTGTGATTCCCATGTTTGTTTGTGCCTCATCATGATGCTACTCTCATAGTATTCTTTTTGTCTTGCTATATGATTATCATGCTCTTGAAGTTCCATTTTTATCGTGTGTTTTGTTCCTGAGGTACCTAGTTTCTAGTACGAGGTTGGCGGTATATGGTGTTTTCAGAAAGTAGCAGACAAATAGCTGATTCAGAACTTTTTGTGAGCTTGAATCAGGAATATATTGCCCTCAAGTGAATCTCCACCCACATGATATGAATTGTTTTTATTTGCACAGGAAGTGATGAGAAATGGTTACCACTAGATTTGCTTATGCATCAGTACAACTGACAATATATGTTTATAAAAGCAGTTTTGTCCCATGCGTAAAAGGGTTCTGCATTTATTTAATATTTTCTAAAGTGATTGGATTCACATTGAGAATGGTTTGATCTGATTCAATTCACGTGTTTCTGTTTGAGTCAGTAAGGTGAGTTGTAGTTTAAAAAAGAGCATCAACAATTCTTGTGACTTGCTCCTGGTTTGATCTGATACAATTTGTTGACACCTTATCATCGCTTTTCCTCTCCAAAATTAATTAAAATTTTCTCATTTTATTTTTCTATCAGATATGTTTTACTGATGATCCAAGTTATTAACTTATTATCCTGAAGTTTTGTTATCCTTTAGAGCTTTAGTATAATTTTTAGAATTTTTAGAATTTTTATGCGCTAACATATTTTGTCTTACCTAATGGATGCATAGTGACTGGTGATAATGATTACTTTTTCAGTTCTGCAATCCCCTAAACCACAACAATTAATTTTCTTCTGATTGCCTTCTTGGTCCTATTAAGCAAAAGATTTCTGCCCACATGACTTGCATTATGAGTGGTGAAGTTTACGTGCATTGGAATGGCAGTAATTAGAGAGCCGCTTTAGTAATTTATATGTAAATTTCAGTTGTCCCATTAGTGAACTCCATGCACCCCACAAACACAGAACATAGAAATGTTTAACTTCGCTGACTTCAGTATTGTCTTTTCATTAGTAATCATACTTATGGTTAAAAAATTTGACTTCATTCATTTTCTTGTCATTAGTATCATAAATGTGGTATATTTTTTATTTTTCATTTCTGCAAGACATTGTGATTGGTTTGTTTCTACCTTTGTTGCTTACTTTTACATTTTAGTTTTTGCTTCACCGAGATTCTTAGATAACTAAATGCTCATCTTGAACCTTAATGCGGATTTTGGTTCACAGTACTGACCTTAAGATTGAAATCTTAATGTTTAGGCTACTTTGGTCATGTAATAATTGTTAATTTATGATTGTTATTTGAACCTTGTGGTTCAGTAGTCTCATTTTTGTAATTAGCTAATGTGTGATATTTTGAGTTTGAAACCCTAAAAAGCCAAATCAAAAAGCTATGCAGGCTGATTATAGTGTCTTAAATTTCCAGTTTTGTTTACTGCATTTTAGGTTCCTGTGAAAATGTTTGGGGTCTCTGGAAACTATGCTTCGGCTTTGTACATCTCGGCAGTTAAAGCTAATGCACTGGACAAGGTTGAATCTGAACTTCTTTCCCTAGTTGAGGGTTCAAAGAAGAGCCCTACATTTTCCCAATTCATGAAGGATCTGTCAGTTACTGCAGATATTAGAGTGCAGGCTATAAATGATATTTGTGCTCAAGCTAAATTTTCAGAAATCACTAAGAACTTCTTGGGTGAGTTATTTGTACCTGTGAATGAGCCTGTATTTTATGAATGACTTGTTAGCGTTGTGCATACTCTTGAACTATAGAATGCCTGTGGTAATGGATTGCTAGTTAAATCTTATATGTTTTATTGCATTTGAATTGGATATAGTTGATTGTTTCTTGTGTACTTGTGGACTTCACAGAAATTGTCTATAAATAACTGTATCTTATGCTGCTGAAGAATGACATTGTTATTATGTGCATCAATACAATGACTTTGGATTGACATGCAGACATTAGCCAACCTAGTGGAATATTTTGAATGTGTCATTGCAGTGTTGGATATCAGGTATGCAGTGGCATGGGAGGTGGGAGGAAGGGTGGTTGTGGTGGTGGCAGAATTGTTAGTTTGGGTTTCATTGAGATGTGGTTGCAGAGAGCAGTTATGGAAGTCCTCGTGAAAGGTGCCACACAGGAAGGCCGAGTTTGGAAAAGGGAGAGGGAGGTTTAGGATGAACTGCTGTTTGAAAAAGAGGCATGCTGGATGGTTTTTAAAGGAAGTTTTTCACTTCAGTTGTGATAATGGTGGAGGAAGTTTGTGGGGAAAACATGGGAAAAGACAATTATAATAGTTCTCTCGCTTGGGGTGGCAGAGAAATGTTCTTTCCCCCCCTTTTTTTTGGGGGGCAGGGGTAGTGGCACTGTTGGTTGATGTGGATAAAGATGGCGGGGATTAGGCAAGGGGAGAGGGCTGCCATGGTGTTGATTTGGCAAAGAAGGTGTGGTCAATGGAGGAACATGGTAGTTGGTACATGGAGCTAAGAAGATTGATTTTCATGTCATGATAAGTGTGCTAACTTGTAACTTTGAATTGCAAAACCTGTCATACCTCTTTCTGATTAGATCTGTTTTTCTACTCCACTTAATGGTCCAAAACCACTTGTCTGGGCTTATTAACAGCAACTCCAAAGAGGGAAGCATGAGGGCTTATCTTGGGGTGGCTTATATTTGAAAGGTGAACTTTCAAGTAGCCACCCAAAGTTCCAAACTAGCTCTTACATTCCTTAACACTCTGTTTGGATCTAGGATTTTGTTAAGGAAAGTGATAAAGGGAAGAACATTGAATAAGCTTATTTGACTTTTTTCTTTTGGACAAAAATTTGAAATCCAGTCTTTGGAGTAATTGATATCATCATACGAATATATGGTTTTCTAAAACAACAGATGTCTTATGATTATACTTGTTCAAGCATTTTATTTCCATTTATAACCAAATGTAAAATATTTTCTTACATTTTTCTTCACCGAAAACCTGGCTCCAAAGATGTTGCAAGCAAAATCATCATGTGTACATCTTTGGCTTTGCAATAAAGTTCCAATCATGGTCCTCATATAATTGCTTGTTTAAGCTATGGCTGAAGTAAGGTGCTGTAATTGGTATTAGGTGATATCGTGCAAAAGAAAGTCCAAAAAATATATTTTTGACCTTGGAATTATTAATCTGCCTCAGAAAATAAGTAAGCTTGTAATTTCTTGCTCAACTCAAATTAGATATGATTGTGTTTTGTGCAGTCCCCTCAAGTGCGGAAACATTTGGTCAGAGTATTTACTGAATATGGTTTTCTTCTTATTCAGTGTTATCTTCATTCCTAGGAGTTTCTGAAAGCATGGCCTCCAGTGATTTACCCCGTTTTCTGTTTACACACGCACACCAAAAAACCATAAAAAAAAAAAAAGAACCTCAAGTTGCGTAGAAAATACTCTCTTCAATCTTTCAGTCTTCAACTATATGATGTGTGAAGCAACTGTCACTAGCGTATGTAAGTTGCTGCCTGGCAGCTACTATTCCACTCAGCAGACTTCATTTTGTATGTGGATTATCGTGTCTTGTATGCAAGTTGCAACTATGGCATCAATTTGATGTTACTGTATACTATACCATCCTGGCTAAACTGTTGCTTTCATTTCTTGGAGTTAATGATAATATCATTTTCTGTTATTTTTTTTAGATATATCCATATGTTACATTCTGTCATCTTTGTAATAGTTGTTGTAGCCGAATCTGGGAGGCTGGGGCACATAGAACGTATAGCACAGAGATTCTCTGAGCTGACTATGGCACACAAAGGGGAAGTTAAAGCAACAGTAACCTCTGTTATTGTAAGTTTGACTCCTGTAATGTAGTTCTTTACGCTTGACATAATTTGTGCTGAAAAGAAATATCAAATGAATTGTAGCTTCATGTGTACTCTCTCTCTCTCTCTCTCTCACACACACACACACACAACACAGAGCACACAACAATAGCGGGCCCTTTCAGTCAACACCCTGTCCTCTTGCAGTGTCGTGATCCTTATGTATGTCTAGGAAATTCTTGGGTGCTGCACATTATTGATGTGACAAAGATGTAATGTATTTTCTACATGTAATCTAAGTTTTGGCAATTATTTTAGTCCGTTCAGGCATAGAGGCATAGATCCTGAAGACTTGATTATGCGCCTTGTGAGTATGAAGGTGGCATATTATTGTTCCTGCTGATGTAGCTATGCCATTTCTCTGCCTTAAATAGTATTTTGTTGAAAATTTTAGGCATTAACTTTCATGCTAGAGTGGAACATAATATAGACATTTATTTTTTACTGGTGATATTAAAACATGAACTTGTTTATAGTAGCCCCTAAAAGTTGGGAAAGTACCCTGGTGCTCCTCATTTTCAGACCTTGTTGATTGGTTCACTTGATGTATCAACTTTTAGGCTATTAGGCTTTGCCATATTTGGTCATCTGGTGCTTCACTTTCTGTCCATTGCAGTGCTATAATAAAATGGGATGTATATGTATGTTTTGGAATAAAGTGGTATCATGTAAGTTCTTAAAAATTGGACTTGAAACAAACAGTACCAAAAATTCCCAAATGCTTGGGGCCTTCAATATGTCTTTATATGCTATTTGATTTTTGCCCTTTTTAACGTAATCTTAAATAGGCTCAAATATGGAATCTTGTGATCTGATAACTTATTATAATTTAGCCTGTCAACACATGTCCACTCTCACTATTCAACAGCTTGAAGGTCTTGACTATTTGAAAATTTTAGATGCACATCCGCATGTTATCCTGTCTAGTCTATGCAAGTTACATTTAGCATTGCTTCAGCGTACCAGACTTTTCACTATTGGCATTTACATCTCTTTTTTCTGCTCACTATTCTCTGCTTTCATTTGTGCAGCCTCTACCTCCAGAAGAAGAGAAGGAATTGAAAGAAACGCTGCAGGACATACTTGGACAAGGGAAGAAAGTTAAGCTTGAACAGAAGGTAGATTCTATTATTATCAAAGATAATGGTTGTGACGATGGCTTTTTTTTTTTTTTTTCAGTGACAAGATTGTCTCATGTCTGTAATATTTGTGCAGATTGATCCAAGTATTCTTGGTGGGCTTGTGGTGGAATTTGGACAAAAAGTTTTTGACATGTCTATAAAGACTAGGGCAGCCCAGATGGAGCGATTCCTACGCCAACCTATCAACTTGGATGGGCACTAAATCGGCACTACTCAAAGGTTCAACTTTTCCTGGTTATTTCCCATCATTTTGGCCTAAGAAGTTGTTGCAAAACAAAGAATCTTTGATTTCGATCATGAAAGGCTGCTCATGATGCCTGTCTTTTGCAAATTTGATAAAAAGTTGTTGCGAATAAAAGCTACTTGTCTCTGTTCTAATCTGTCGCGAGTTGTGCAATGACCAGTTAAATTTCTCATATTGTTTGAGGAATATTCATGTATTTATTTTGGAAGCACCAAGTTTTTTTTGGAACATATATCCTATCACTTTGGTTCCTGTTCGCATTTAGACAAGTGGCTTAAAAACTTGCTATTTTTTGAGCAGTTAGCTGTCATATTGTCAAAATCTGGAAGGAGACTTAATGTGAACAGGGGAAGGAGAGTATGAATATTAAGTAATTATATTGTGGTGCTCAATAGACCTGTCTGTATAAGATATCTGCTATATTTTTTAATTAAAATCCACAGGATGTATTTTTTATTTTTTTTAATGCTATTCTTTGTTTAGCAAATGAGTGATTCATGAATTATCAAATCTTCAAATGATGATCATGATACAAATATGTAACTTTCCATGCAATTTGGGGGCATGAGATAGTCATTTATGATATCATTGAAAAAGACATACCACTGAATGTTCAGTTGTTTGTTGTTTTCTGTTCCTTTACTCTTTCTGAATTGAACACCGTTTATTGCCTTTGTTATAGAAACACTATTTTAACGCCTAGGACCACAACCTAGTTGGATTTGGGATTGGTATCTATTGCAAGCTTCTTCGCTATATAAGAACCTCTGTTAGATGTAACTATGCATGCAAAGCAAAATCTGACTGCGATGGCTCCTGCATTATGTTTGACATAACCAGAAAACGTAAGTTGAAAGCAAAAGATGAATCTACCACCATCCGTCCTTCCTCTTCAAGTATCCTTAAAAGCCACTTTTTCATTCGGATAAAATATATGTGTGTGTGTGTGTGTGTGTGTGTGTGTGTGTGTGTGTGTGTTACCTAGGATTATATACATATATCAAGCTATAAGATTTCAAATTGTAGTAAGTTTACAAAATATATATTCAAAAGTTGGAAAACTAAAATGTGTGAAGTTTTGTATATAAAAGGAGTGGTTTGTTTTCAAGTTTGGGACAATTCTGTGTGGACATTGGCATCTGTTTCCATGGTATGGTCCGCGAAGATTAAAGATGTCCCGATGTGCTCTACTTATTGATTTCACAAAATTATTTAATGGGCTTACGCTGAAAAAAATATAATATTAGTGACAAAAATAAATGATAAAGTAAAATTCATTATTAATGGTATATATTAAGAGATAATTGTAATTATTATATCACTAATAATATCTTTTTTAATGATAATAATTTTAATGCTATAACAATATTGCTTGATGGTAATAAAGGACTAATGCGTTAAGTGGTTGTTATTGACAATTAGTGACCCACCTAGCTATATCGACAATGAAAATCATCACTACAATTTGTGATAAGATTTTTATTGTAATTAGGTTGACACCATAAATGCATTTAAATATTATTTTGTCACTATGAAGCTTGTAAAAATTATTAGAGTGACAAAATAAATTTTTTTCACTTAATACATATAATCATGACAACTTTTCCAAATGTCACTTATAAAATTATTTTATTATTAATTTTCTTTGTATTGTTAAATATTATACAGAACAAGCACGAACATTAAAAATTTTTATATGAACTAAATGTGTAAACATCAAGCAGTAAAAATCACACCATATTATATAATGGTGCCGATATAATATAATTCTCATTATTTAATATTTTCATATTTCATACATATCAGAACTTTTCAATGTGTTGGGTGGGGGGTAGTTTACAAGTGGCATTGTATTGATTTCTTTGACTTAATAGCCAAGAACGGCATTGGTGTGTCCCGGAGAGAGTACGCTTCCTATATACCGCTTCTGCGTACATAAAACTTTGGTAAACTCTTTGAGTACCTTATGAGTTTTCCCAATTCTTTGCCTTTTCTCTCTCAAATCTCTGGAAAATCATCCAAGTCCCAATCAACATGCAGAATGATCAAGATTTAGCAACAAATTCTTTTTGTTTTTTTTGTTTTTTCCATTAATGTTTTTTGCCTTAAATGGACGTGGGAATATTTATAAAATTAATTTTGATGTGGCATTTTCACATATATGGTTATCTGGTAGCAAATATCTCATGATATTATTTATGGCCTGCTTTATTATAGGTGTTTCTTCCATGAGTTAGTTCTATCAATGAAGCAATCCTCATCAATGATCAATCTTTTTCTTTGTATGTAGTAATTCTTACTCTTCATCCTGGAATTTGGAGCATGGATCCAATCCCATGCACTTTAATTAGTTAACCCCACTAATTTAACGCTAGCAATTAGCCTGTTATTTTCAAACTTAAAAGAATTCAAACATCACTTTGTGTGCCCTAAACTAACATTTTAAGCAAACGCAAGATGATTTTTACAATGGTATTATACTTCAGATATCAAATCATTTATTTTTTGTTTTCTGTTTTTTTTCCTTTGAAGTAAAATTTTTATTTCATAAGAAGTCATTACATACGCTTCTACACTAAAAGGGGGCATTATAATCCCAAATCCCACTCTCTGAAATCCTGATAGCTTTATCCAACTCAAACCCTCTCTAATTTTCAAACATTCTATCATACACACCTCAAATATTCTTTTAAAGACTCTGAACCCTGCAATAACAAAATATCCCTCAAAATTTAGGGCAATCCACCCCACGCCTGAGGAGCCTTTGTTCTCAAAAATTAGTTAAAGATCAAAGTGTAGTTAATTTCTCATAGATTGAACAAAATGAGCAGAATATACGTGACATGGGATTATGGGATATAGAAATTCCTAAAAATGATTTTCTTTTTTGTCAAAATAAAAAAAAATAGATGTCTCTATGATAAAAGTGCTGCAAAGTTAATTTTATGTTACAATTACAAATAATAACTATAAATTTTTCGTAATAAACGTAATTTTTTAAAATAACAAGTAACAAAAATTATTAAAATTATTAGCTATGTTCATTGCAAATGCAATAGATTAGCTACTCATTATTCATAAGAAAATTAATATATATATATATATCTATATATGTATAAATAAGAATAATCATTAGTTTCAATTGATTGTAGCCATAATTAACTAAGAGAACATTTGCTACAAGTCTATATCAATTTTACAGCTATTTTTAGCATCAGCTACCCTAATTTTTTATAGGTGAACATAATAAATTTTTCCCTGTACGTAATTCGTGGATTTTCCATTTTGCTAAATTGGTCAATTTGTGCCTATGGAAACTAATCCATGACATGGGGCAGCCTTATTCGCTAGATCTTTAAAGTATGAATGACCTAAATTTACCACTTTAGCCTTGGTTAATATATCAACTATCACTCACCTATAAATATTGATATTGACACACACTTATGCGTACCTGATCTATTCTACCCCTTTTATAATATTATTCTTCCTAATAATTTTTATTCTTATCACCTTTATTGACTTGGTGATTTAAAGATTTTCATTGGTAAAACTTCAACAACATTATATCAAACTATATATCATCCATTAATTAGTTCAAATTAATGATACTTTCCCAAGCTTATATTAATGAGCAAACACATTTTTAGGTCAATATATTTCAAGAAAATGCTGATGACAAATAAATTGAATTAGTGCAATATTTAACATCAACAAAAACGTGAAAATTCTATATTCATGCCCTCAATCATTATTAATTCGTTGATATATATAAACTGTTTGCTTAGGAGAAAGTACTTGTACTGACTTTCACATAAAGTTCATACACTGATGATCTTCATGAACACAAATGCATATGTCTTCTTGATGAAGGGTTAAGGGTTGGTTTCAAGACAAACAGCTAATTGGTAAGATATTGAGCTTTTCAAACAAATAAACAAATAGTCAATCATCTGTTGACAGATAATTTGCTTAAGAATATCGTTAACTCAATGCCGACAGACATGCTTACAATGTTGTTCTTCTAGTACTTCATGTAAGGAAAAACAAATCCAATAAAATACATATTTGATCCCAAAATGGACACAGACCCAGTTTTTCTGCATTAGGTAAACTGACGTCTTTAAAGTAATTCTATTTCTGTACTACTGAAAAAACAAGCGTATAAGTGTACTTTGGTAGTTTGTGAGGCATTATTATTAATTTGGAGAAGAAAAAAAAGTTGAATAAAAATTAGTTGTGTTGTTGTCTAGATATGAAAGAAATATGTGGAGGGGATGGAGTGGAAAACGGACCGGAGGGAGACCTTAAAAGAAAGGGATGTTAGGTCTTCTTGTCTTTGACTCTATCCAAGTCTTTTTCAATATTTTCTTCACTCACAAGGTAATCATCATATGTGTATGAGAATTGCAACATATTTTGCTTCCACTTCACATAATCCACATCCTCTCTTTTATAGCTAGCCTTTTCTTCTCTATCTAATCATATTCATCTATTTATCGTCATTTCCACAGTCTCCATCAAGCCAGTAAAAACAAGATCAAGAAAGAAAAAAGATCAATAAAATATTTTTTCCCACTTGGGCTAGCTTGTGTTTCTTTTGTGTGATCAAATGAGAAAGCCAGATACAATGATGGTAAAGGAAAAAGAGAGCAATGTTATTAAGGCTAAACTTAGGAAGGGGTTGTGGTCGCCGGAGGAGGATGAGAAGCTGATGCATTATATGCTGACAAATGGGCAAGGCTGTTGGAGTGATATTGCGCGTAATGCCAGCCTGCAGAGGTGTGGAAAGAGCTGCCGGCTTAGGTGGATTAATTATCTGAGGCCAGACCTTAAGCGCGGTGCTTTTTCGCCCCAGGAGGAGGAGCTTATTATCCATTTGCATTCCATTCTTGGCAACAGGTACCGTTCCTACCTGTTAATTAATCAGGTTAAATCCAATAACTTTTTTTGAGGTTTTGAACAATGTGACAGATCTGAGTAAAGCCCTGTTATAGAATTGTGAAGAAGTTCTTTAAGAAAAGTTGCAGTAAGAGAATATATAACACTTGCAGTAAAGGGATCTGTATGCTGAATATGCGTGCTGGAGAGGAATGCCATTTTTGATCATGCAAAGTAAATACTAAGTAGAGAGTCTTGACAGGCTCAAGCTTCTTTTCAGACTAGCATTAATAATCATATATTATCTCAGGCAAAACATTTTAACCAAATTGAATAAGTTCCTAAGAATCTGAACGAATTAGGCATGTCATGCTGAGTGTTTTTTATTTTTTTAATATATATATATATATATATATATGAATATTCAAACATAGACACCCAGAAATTCTAGTTAGGTTTGAATCCATAATCTCACATTTTATATATAAAATTAATGTTATTGGACTAAAGAGCACTCAGCATTGGGCATATAATTGTTTTCTCTATTGGATTTTTTAATTCTCTGATTCTTTAACTCATGAATATTAACAAAAATATTGCTGTACGTCTGCAGTTTGGTTTAGTTGGTTTCTCACCTCCCCTTCATTTGAAAAGTATTGATTTATAAACCATATTGAAGTAATTAAGTAATTACAATGAATCCCTTGTTCTTCAAATATGTCGGTTGTGGATTCCTGTCCCATAAAAAAGCAGTTGAAGAACAAGTCATGAACCTTTTTAAAAAAAATAAGAAAAAAAGTAATTACAATAAATCTTGCCAAAATATCTATGGGAGGTAAAAAATGTGAATATCAAATTATTTAGATCTTTTATTTTATTTAATATTTCATTGTACATTAATACATTTGATTCACAATCAAATGTTTGTGTAAATAAAAATTTAATATGTTTGATAATTTATTTGTGCCGTGAAACATAATATCAAATAGTGATTAATGTAAAAGATATGAAGTTGATGACAGATGGTTAATATAGAGTATTACTCCATCATACAAAGACTCTTCTCTCTTCATCATGGACTTATAAATATTCCACGCAAACCCGCATGCCATGTTGGAATAAACAAAGAAAAGAGCCATTTTTTTCTTTTTAATTTCCTTTTGGAGCTGTCTTCCTGGTTAATAATCTTACATACGCTCATATTTTTCCAACTTTTAATGTGCGTATTAGGTGGTCTCAAATTGCGGCGCGCCTCCCCGGAAGGACAGACAATGAAATAAAGAACTTTTGGAATTCCACAATCAAAAAGAGGATCAAGAATAATATCATTAATTCCACAAACAACCTTCATAACAACACCTCCACATCTTCTCCAAACAACAGCGACTCATCAGAGCCCAGGGGAGGTAATAATAATATTGTTGATGTAATGGGAGGGACAATTTTCACGCAAGAATATGACGCCCTTTGTATGGATTCCTCCTCTTCCTCGTGCTCCTCCATGCAAGCCCCCATGGCCTCAGGCACCAGACTCAACAACCCTTTCGAGCCTACGGTTGACTATAATAATAATATTTTCGACGCAAATGGTGTGATGGCTTCTTCTGCTGCAGGTTTGTTGTTCAATTTACCTGCAACATGCTTAGGAGGAGGAGAAGGAGTTGGTTGTATGGGGAATGTTGTTGGGGAGTTAAGGGATTATGGAGTGATGGATCCAAGTTTGATGGGATTGGAAAATGACCTTTCTATCCCTGGGTTGGATTTGAGAGGAGTTGATCATGAGCACAATTATGTTGTTAGTGACTATGTTTTGGACAAGAAAAATGGTGGTGTCAACAACCACTTCGATAATAGTGGCAGCGAAAGCAATATCAATGTAGAGGGATTGGTTGGGGTTGGAAATCATTGGGAAGAAGAAAGCTTCAAAACGGGAGAATTGGATTGGGAAGGTTTGTTGGCTAATGTCTCGTCCTTACCTTATCTTGATATCCAAGTTTAATAATCTCTCCATCTTTATATATATATTTTTTCGATATAGATATTTTATTTCAATATATGTTTCATTTCATATATATATATATATATATAGATCAAGTGTATGTACTGAATATTTTCTTATAAATATAATTGATTATGAATCAAATACATATGGTATATATATTTTAAGTGGAAAAGAAGATGAAATATGTATTAAAACTGAAGATCTAAGTAATTTTCTACCATGTATGCCCTCACACATCTCGTTCCCCTCGCCTTTCTCTTCTCTCTCTTCCTTATTTACACACATATGCTTTTTACATCTCCCAAACTCATGACATTGATCTAATTAAGAGTGTCGGCATAATCCCCAATACTTTCAAAATCCTACTTTGAGGGCATTGTGGGTATACCTTTTCAACCTTTTGTTTGGGTGTATTCCATGTTCCATTGTCCCATTAAAACCTTTTGTGTTCCTCTTGATGGAATAAATCCTTCATGATGCTAGATTGAAGTACCTTTGGAGGAAGAGATGCACATTTCATGTGTACAAATTAGGTAGAGTATATAAGGATACGTAAATCATCTCTTTGACGAATTGGAGAAGATCTAGAATGGGATTTATTCTGACTCGCTAGCTTGGTGGGAAAATGTGCATAGTGAAATGGAAATAGGGGTGATCTCAGAAATAAAAGATGTGTACTTGTTCAATATATATATGAAGTAGAAAGTCTCATTAGTTTTCTCCAATTTGTAATTGTACTTGAGAAGAATAAGGATGTTTTAGTTGCAATTAATGTAGCTGCTGAGAGGTACAAAGTGCTGTTTTTCCCTCTTTTCTTATCAATAAAATCTCGATATTCTCTTTTTTCTTTGTTTTCTTCTTGCGCGCAACTTACGAAAATGACAAATAACAATATAAATTGGTCTTTTGTTGATATTGGGATGCTATTTTAGCATCCAAAAAATCAGGGGGGAGAGCATCGCAACATATTAAAAAAAAAAACACCAAATTGATGCTTGAAATAAAGTTTGAGATCAATTAAAAAATCTTCTTTGAGTTGGCTTTGTTAAAAAAAGACAAATTATTATTTTATTTTCCGCTCAAAGATTTAAAAATTACAATGAAATAGATATATAAAAGTAATAGTTTATTCAAGTTTGTCTAGCAATCACATCCATAAACTAATTTGAGGTTGATTTCTTTGACAGTCAAGTTAAATTGTCCACAAAAGCAAATTTTGTGGGAAATTCAAATCAAGTTTGAATTATTTATTTAGTGGACCTCTTTAGGCCTCAAGATCGCCCACCACCTTTTTTTTCTTTCTAATATTTATAAATCAACACATAATATGAGTTTATTAAGATTTGAACTCTAAATCCCACACAAATAAATGTGAGGACAGTATCAATAAGCAATTAACCACTCAACTTAAGGTCTTCACGTGAAACAACCAACTTGTTAAATCTATACACTTGTAAGGAGTTGGATTATCTATACTTTATGTAATTCTATTTATTTTAATTAATATATTTTTTTGATGATAACTTCCCACTACAAGAAAAAGATAAATTAGTAATACAATAGTAAGTGGCAATAGAAAACTTGTCAGTAATTATGTATATTAGATGAGAAAAGATTTTAGTTTACGATCACTTTAATAATTTTTACAAAATAAATAGTGACAAAATTACTGTTTAAATTTTTATCATTGATAGATAGTGACACCATGTGGTGACAACCTAGTGATAATGAAAATTTTGTTATAAATTATAGTGGCAATTGTTATTGTACTAGATTGTCAACATAAGGGTATCACTAATTGTCAATCGTGACAACTTACAATATCAATTTTTGTCAATATAGAGTCATATTGTAACAAAACAAAAGTTGTTATCACATAAAAAAAATCATGAGTGATAAAATAAAAGTTATTGTTACAAAATACATATCCTTAGTGATAATTTTTACAATGTCACTTATGAGTTTGTCACTAATATACATTTTTTTGTAGTGCCCATGATTATCTTGAGAAACATGACATGGTTAATTACATAAAATTAAAATTTTGTGAATAGAATTCTTGTAAAATACATAATACAAGTTAGGATAGACTTGTATTGTGGTCGGATCAAGAAATTCAATGAGGTAAAAAAAAAAGAAAAATACAAAAATATTAAAATTACACCATAAAATTATATTATTTGAAGCAATGAATTTTTTTTTCAAATATTTTTTTGACTAAAATTTAAGATCCAAATGTAGAATTAAGAAAAAATAGAGTGCATAAGAAATCTATCTATCTATATATATGCATTCATTTTAAATGCTCTTGGAATGACCATTTCAGTTAAAGTTATGCTTATAATTTTGCACAATTAATATATATATATATATATATATATATATGAGCGTAGAGAAATTGATTTTAAGTGATAAATACACTTCTCTTCAAATTTGTACCGCTGTTTAAATGTAATTTATTCTCATTGATAGTTTTTACCATCACTCTTTATTTTTCAATTTTACTAGTTTTGTATTTCATTTTCATCTTCTTTTTTCTTTTTCTTTTCTGGCATTTTTTTTCATTCCAACCACAATCTCATCTACCTACCCCAAGTTTTACTCTTCGAAGTATTTTAATGTGATATGTCAAATTAAAATTTTAAGGGTACAAAAATAGAAACTCAATAAGAGCCAAATTAATTAAATAAAAACAAGAGGCCATTGAACCTCCTAACTAAGCCCGCTCAAGATGGGCTCCCAAATTAGGCGGTTCGATGTTCATCAAGAATTCAACTAATATAAGAACCAACCTCAAAGTAAAAAAGGCAGTGGAGGAATAATTTTTCCAACTCGAGTTTTGACTCTACACAGCGCGTCCTAGGAGCAAAGCATCTGACTTACTAATTTAAGGAAAGAACCCCAACTCCAGTTCCATACAATATCATGTGGGGGCGTCTTATGTGGGAACTCTCTTTTGGTATACAAAATATTGAGAATACAGACAAGTTTCAGGGCTCAAGGCCCTAACCCTACTGGCACTTGTAGGAGAGAATGTGGAGAGCAACCAACCAAATGCATAGCCCCTCCCAGCAACTTGACAAGTGCCTTGCGTACCCCAAGCATTGAAAGTACCACTCCTTGGAGGACCAATATTATAGGTTACTCAGGAGACCTTGATGGCAATGATAAGAGATGCCACAGTGCATGCCTTAGCAAACACGATGGCCCCATACACTGTACAACAATGCTCGTAGAGCAACCACCCTTGAGCATCTAGAGTATAGGAAAGGATGACCCATTATCACCTCCCTTAAGGTTGATTGCCAAAGCAACCATCAAGTTGAAAAGAGGGAGGGCCTAATGGCCATTTCCAAAATCAAAAAGATGTCGAAACCTATGGCCAACCGTTGCTATTGCTAACCATGGATTCAAGGTGACAAACCTCATGGAGTTTGATGAAATTGGAGATCCACAATAGTACTTAGATGATGATATAGCGCCTATGGAGCTGTACATCTAATGAAGCACACTCTCACTTAGCCTAATCAAATGTTTGTTAGAACTATCACCGAACTAAGGAGGTTGGCGCAACACCTCTTTGTAGTTTTTTCAATTTGAGGCACCCATAAACTATATTCTACTCGTTCACCATAAAATAGAAGGAAAAAGAAGGCTTGTAGGAGTACTTTGTCTAGGGGATACACGAGATTCCTCACTTGAGTTTGAAACTCATACCAGCATCATGCAACAAAACTTGAAACACAAAAAGTATAAGGAGTTCATAGCACTAAATGCCCAACCATTCTAAAGGAGCTCTTAATCTAAGCCAAGAAGTGTATCCACATTGGAGAAGCTGCAACTCCCATGGAAAACCATAAAATATTATAAATGATCTTAAGAGGTGAGGTGGGTGTCTCGTACTAGGTGACCTTAAGGGCATCGGACTACCAAAAAGATGGCAAACGTTCCCAAGGTAGTATTCAGAGAAGTGTTGGCATTCCTATTGTGATAGAGGATACACTACTTAAGAATATAACTACTTAAAGTACAGATCAAAAGTTTGATCCAGTGACAAGACCTTGAAAAGTTTATCACTAATCCCAAAAGTAACCTAAACTTAAGGTGTAGAAGACTTCTAGAAAATGTTAGAAGGAGGAATCATAGCGCTAAAGAGAGTCACAACAATACTAAGTCAAAAACCAACCCACCATATGGCTATATAAATAACTTTTGCTGGACTCATAAGAAGTGAGAGCTACGACATAAATGCAAACATGCATGCTAGATCTGGCTCTTTATGCAGGTAAACAGCATCCCTTAGTGTCCTACATCAGTTTTGGGAATGAGATATGAAGACAAGAAGAGATAAATATCTTGATGCCCTAGCGATATCAACCTCTGAGGTTTGCTCTTGGGCGGAGAGGATCCTAGTAGATAGTGAGAGCCCTATAGATATTATATATGCTCTATAATGCTTCTCTCCAACTAAGCATGGTTGTTGCTTGACTATAGAAGATTAAACCTTTGGTGGAGTCTAGTGGAGAAACTACAGAGGTGGCGATTAAAAGAAGAGAGTAGATAAATGCAAGCTTGGAGTTAGAGAGACCCCCAAAGAGGTAGAAGTCAACCCATGTAGTTTGATAAACACCTCTAAGGTTGAAAATGGGAGTCCAAAGGCAAAAGGGATAGAAAATGAATTCCTAACTAATGGGGGCTCTTAGATAATCCCTCACTTAATTGGTCATGTTTAAGGATGCTCAAACTAACCTTCGAAACTCATATAGAGGAGTAACATCTAGCGTGGTTGTCCACACCAAAAGTAATTTGAATGCAAATGATTAAGAGATGCCCATAGTTTATAGGAGCTAAAGCAAGCTAATTAGAGTTAAATAAATCTTGCACACCTAAGAAGAGGTGCATAAAACCAAGATAATGAATTCATGTAGTCCTCACACTTGAGGAATCTCCCAATTGAGGACTCATTAATAAGGAAATATAAATTTTAGGGCATATCAAAAAGCTAAATACAGAAAAGAAAGAACCCTTAAGAAGACAGAGATCACGTACATAATTATATGCTGGCTGTAGGATGCTCCAAACTGGGAAGGCCGCCAATTTTAGAAAATGCATTCCTTGAAAAGTATCATTTAATTCATTAGATTAGGTGCCTTTATTAATAAAAGTTTGAGTTTGTTTTTTCATAGCTTAGATTAGCATTGTCTTTATTGTGAATAAAGTCTGTTTCAACTTGGGAGACGACCAATATCATTTTAAGTTTCAGTCAAGTATCTTGATTCATATTTGATACTAGTCTTCATTTACTGAAAACTAACCTTTTGTAGGAATAAAATCTTCGTGATAAGACCTTAGAAGGCATGCAAAAAACAAAAACTTTATAGGAGAGACCCCAAGGGTCTCCTTTCAAGAATATCAACTCTATGAAAGACCCTAAGGGGCTCTTCTATAGATCAACCGGCATGTGGTAAGATCTTGGAAACACATCATGATTCATGATAAGATCTTCAACTTTTGTTAATATCTTAAGTGCACATCGTGGTAAGATCCCATGTGCATGGAACTTGGACAAGGCTTAAATCTTAGCAATTTATTGCAGTAAGATCCCAGAGCGTGGACTTTTGGTAAGCAGTAAAATCCTGGGCACACATCGTGATAAGATTCTGGGCATGCAGAACTTCGACTTGTAGTAAGATTCTAGGTATACATCATGGAAAGATCTCAGGCATATGGATCTTCAGCTTGCAGCAAGATCTTAGGCACGTATTATGCTAAGATCCCAGATGCATCAAACTTTGGCATGTGATGAGAACTTGGTCATGTATCATGATAATATCTTAAGCACACAGATTTTAGCCTACAGTAAGACCCAAAACATGTATCTTGATAAGATCCCAAGTGCACAAAGCTTTAGCTTGCAGTAAGATCTTGGCGTACACTGCAATAAGATCCCATGCCTGTGAACTTTCAATTTGCTGTAAGACCCTAGGCATGCAGACCAACAAACAAATACAAATACAAAATCTCAAGAGGGCGTGTGGCAAATAAAACACGTGGCAACAAAGAATGTTATAAAACCTCAAAGGGAGTAGCAACAACAAAGACTCTTATAAGACCTCCAAGGAGGCACGCAGTAATAAGAACTGCCAATAAGACCCCCAAAGGTCCCCAAGGAGCACACAACAAAATGAAAACTATTATGAAACACCAAGGACTGCAATAAAATGAAATACGTTGTAAGACCTATCAGAAGACCTGTAGAAATCAAGTTTATAGTAAAACCTCTAGTGTGGATTGTAGAGACCAAGTCTACTATAAGACCTCCAAGAAGGGTTGTGTAAATTTGTTGTAAAACCCAAGGGGGCTTGTAGAAATCAAATATATTGTAAGACCTCCAAAAAGGGCCCCCAAGGGGTCTTGTAGAAATGAAGTCCGCTATAAGACCCCTAAAGGGGCTTGTAGAAATCCAAGGTCATCTTAACAAAATTGGAGGCCTAAGGCAAAACATGAAAATGAAGCCTTTATTATATTTAATATAAAATTAATATTTTTTAAAAAATATATAATTCTAATATATACATATTTCTATAGTAAACATTTCGTACTTTATAAAAAGAGAAGAAATTCTTATATAAAATATATACTATTTGACTTTCATTTTTCTAGCTTTTTTAGATACAAAATTATTAATTATGCTATTATAACCAAGTTTTTCTAATATTTCCTTTTCAATGGCCAGTATAGCTAATCCATTCAATCTTTATTGAGACATTGTAAACCATAGGTAATATTTTATTAATTTCAATTTTGAAAATCTTCTTTTTGCCAAAGCAACAGTAACATTAATGGTTAGCAATATTCTATATGCAACAGTAACAAGAATGGTTATCAATTGTTTTATTTTTCAATAATCATATTTCAATTTCAATCCAAGAGCTCATGTTAATAATATGTTTATTGCTTGTTTCATGATTTTTAATTTAATTACTAAGATTTTTCCAATCATTACTACTTTCGTTAGCTAGCTTACTAGTACTTGAAATAGAATTAAACAACTTTCAACAAAAAAAAATACTATATCCAATTCTTTGGAATAAACCAACTATATTCTTTCATTTTTTCCCCATTTGCCATTTTTTTAAAATAATATGCTGTAGAAAATTTTCTTGAAAATTTATCTTTTGGAAGATCTACACTAGTAATTTTAAGCTGTCCTTTTTTGATTAATAAATCTTTGAAGTTTGTATCCATAGTAGTCCATTGACTTGGTTCGTATATATTTTTAAGAATGTAATCATTTGATTCTTTAAAAAGTTGATCCTCTTGGGTATCCATATTAGGATTTTCACTAGCTATTTCCTCTTGACTCTATTATCATCTAGCTCTCCTACACCACTAACTTGTTCATTCTCAACTTTTTTTACTCCTTGTTACAAATTTATCTAGAGCTCCTCTTTGAGATTGTATTAAATTTTCAATTCTTCTCTTTTTTTTTTTTTTAAGTTTTGAATAACTAGATTCATGCTTTCTAGTTGACATATTTAGGTTGCTATAAATTTTGAATATATATGTGTATCAAGAATAAAGTGCAAATTGAAAAGACAATAATTAAAATAATAAAAAGGAGTTAGAACAATAAAATTTGAATGGATAAGAATATAGAATTCCAAAATCAAAGAACTCAATGATGGGGACTCTCAATTTTTGTGATATCAATATTGAATCTGCAAGACAAGAATATATAAAAATAAATCCATTATATTTATCTTTTCTATTTCTCGTATTTGTCCCAAAAACAAAAAAATAAATCAACGCATAGAGAATACTAGACGTGCTTGATTATTGGCTAAGACAATCGTAGTATCTTAGAATGCAATTGTGATATCATTCATAAAAATTAAGGATCTTTCTTTCATTAGAAGAAGAAGAAGGAACTAATAGTGATAACAAACAACAAATTGCAAGGAGTTAATTTAAGAAATAAGACTTTTAAAGTGACAAAAATTGAAGTATTGGAAACGAAGAAAGTAATTAGGATTTTGATAAGGAAAATAGTAGGAATTGAAGAGAATATTGCAAAAGAAAGAAGTAGTTAGGATTCTGGTAAGGAAAACAATAAGAATTTAAACAAATAGTGGAAAAGAAGGAAGAAGCTAGAATTTTGATAAGGAAACAGTAGAAATTTAAAAAGATAGAACATACGTAGGAGAATCAAAACTAATAAAGTTAAATTTATATTTTTGAATAATTATCATCAATTAATTATTTATAAATTTAAATAATAAGAGTCCAAATTAAAGACCTTCTAATTTTTATTAGGAATAGAATAAAAAAAATGAAAAAAATAATATATGAGGCTTCTGAAACTAAAGGCCATATACTTTTTAAGCAAAAATTGATTCCAAGAGAAAATAGACTTTATATATATATTTATATTTTCTTGAGGCCTAAAATATGAAAGAAAAAAATATGTATAGGGGGCCTCCAAAATATATATAAGAGGCCTTTAAAATTTGGAGGTCTAAAGTAGCCACCTTTCTTGGCTAAAAGTTGAGCCATATTTGTAGAAATCAAGTCTATTGTAAAACCTACAAGATGGCTTGCAGAAATCAAGTCTATTGCGAGACCTCTAAGAAGGCTTGTAGAAATCAAGTTTGTTTAAAGACTTCCAATAAAGCTTGCATAATCAAGTTTCATGTTAGACTCCCAAAGAGGCTCACGATAATTACATAAGCTATAAGACTCCTAAGGGGGCTTGCAGACAAATATTCCCATGGTAAGATATTGAGAGGAACAAAAAAGCAAAAAGTGAAAAGGAAAAACCATCTCATGATGAAACCTCGAAAAAGTAAGGATAGAATAAAGCAAGAACAATGTGAAAAATGGAGAAATTATAAATTAAGCAATCATAGATTTAAAAGAATGCAGTAAAAGCACAAAAACTGCTCAAACATCTATATTGAAAATGCAAAATCAAATTGTATCAAAATATCCAAATAACAAACAACGTATTATGCCTACACTTGACCACCCCCCTCAAAAAAACCAACATACTACTAGGGAAAAACCAAAAGCGAAAACATCCAGCAATGATTCAAAGCAGGACCAATAGCAATGCCCTCAGTATGCAGAAAAATATCTCTTCGGTAAGACATCCAAAGGTCTTGCGAAAGAACATTTTTGTAATAAGACCTCAAGAGGTTTGCAAAAAAACACCTCTATAATAAGACCTCAAGGGGCTCATAGAGAGATATCTATGCAGAGACTCCAAGGGGCATACGAAATATGCAATTTAGCTAAAAACCCCAAGGGGTCCCTAGAGAAACATTTCCATGGGAAATTCCAAGAGGTTTCTAGAACGACTTTTTTTCAAGAAGATCCTAGGAGGTTCCCTTAAAAACTTAACCCTATTCGAGATCTAAGGGATCGTTGGAGCATAAAGCTTTGAAGATACTCTAAGTTACTCATGGAGCACCAAGCTCCAAAAATACTCCAAGTTATTCATGAAGGGTGAAGCTCCAAATATATTTCCAATTATTCACGGAGCATGAGACTCCCAAAATATTTTAAGTAATTCATAAAGCATAAAACTCAAAAAATGGGTAAAATGTATTTTCATCCTTGAGGTTTCAATTCAATTGTAAAATCATCCATATCTTTTTAATTGGCATCAATCTCATCCTTATGGCCATTCTCTAGCAATATATCTTGCCAAATTGAAGGTTATTTTAGCAATTGTCCATTTAATAATTAAAATAATAAAAAAAACCAAAATATGAGCATTCATTTTTATGGGATAATCTAAATAATAAACCAAAAACCAAAGGCAACATGTATGATTTATTTTTAGTCTTTTATTTTTTTAATTTATTTAAATTTATTTTTTTACGCTTTAATTTCATTGGTAGCATAAGTTCTCTATCTTAAAGGTAAGATCTCTTCATTTTAAAGTAAACAAATTGTATGTTTGTTTAATTATAAGTCGATAAATAAGTTAAGCTATTAAATATATTTATACTAGCATTATCATGTGCTATGCATGAATTCTTTAAAATTACCATATATTATTTAATTGTTGAATAAATAAAACTACAAATAACAATATAAAAATACAAATATCACAAAAAATAGTCAAGCAATTAGTAAAATTAAATATTACTTTAAAAAATGGTCAAGTAAAATTGAATTTGAAACTCTAAAATTTAGCATGTAAAACTTTAGAACATATAAAGACATTTCATATACATGATATCATGAAAAAATAAATTTCAAGATTATTAAGTGAGAAGTTAAAGAAAATTCAAAACTTCCAAAGATAAAAGTTTATGAATATAATCATATAGTTTATTAAAAAGAAGAAAATATTATGCAATTAAAACTGATAAATAATTGCTTTAAAAAATAAAAATATATGAGAAGGATATAGAAAATAAGATTGATAGTTTAAAAGTCATTGGAAAAAAAAAACTTAAAATACAATACTTTAATATTACTTTAGACTTAAAAGACAACAAATATATATTAACTTAAAATTTAAAATGTTTTATATTGACCTCAAAGAATTTAAAAAAAAATTATTTAATTTTAATTTTTTTATTAAAAATCAATTAAGCTAAGACAAAACTATGATAGTAAAGAAAAAAAGATTAAAAAAATTAAAATAAATATATAAAATAATTATAAAGTTAAAATCAATATTAGTATAGAAGTTAACAAAAACCTTTTAATTTGACTCATAGCTTAATTGTCGAATAGTTAAATGAAGAAAAGGGTTTGACATTAGTAATATAAAGTTAAAATTATGGTAAATTGATAAAGTACCTATAAACTCAAAATTGATTTTAAAATATGAATTAGTGATAGGATATGAAAATGAAATTAGAATGTAAAATAAATATAGAAATAAAATATGGTCTATTGTCAATTAAGAACATGTTGATGTATAATCTTTTGTTAAGAATGCATCTTTTGTCAAAAGTGCATATTCCATTCAAAATGCATATTCTATAAAGAACTCAAGGACCATTTTTCTTTTCTTTTTATATTTTGGGAATGGTTTTGCTTAATATGTGTTATGTAAAAGATAGTTAAAAGAATTCTTTGGTCATTTTCTATTTTTTGGTTGGAAAGTATATTAAAAAAATGGCTAAAAGGATGAGATTGAAGCCAATTAACAGGATATGGATGATTTTGCAATTGAGTTGAAACTTTAGGGATGAAAATGAATTTTACCCCTCAAAACATATTTTGAGTCATTCATAGAGTGTAAAGCTCCACTAGGCGACCCTTCTAAGGGGATGACCTCGCACATCACACTCAACAAATCCCTATGCAGCTGCTTGATGTGATGAGCAAAGGCCAACCACCTCAACGACTGCCTCCACTCAGGCTGCCAACTGTGGGCACTCGGAGAGGGCGCTTTATAGTTTGTTTCTCTTTTGGCGATTGACCAATAATAACATGCACCATTTGGCTATCACCACTTTTGCCTAAGACGCCTATAACAAAAAAGTAGCCTCCACGAAATTGCTAAGTCATTGAAGAATCGCAAAGCTTTAGATCCTAAGGGATCTTTGGAGCATGGAGCTTTGGTAAAAAGCTCCAAGTTATTTGCGGGGAGCAAAGCTTCACCAAAGATCCAAAGGGATATTCAGATTATAAAGTTTCAAAAAAAAAAATTCAAGTAGCTCACAGAGTGTGAAGTTGTGCTAGAGATCAAAGGCAGTCTCCAAACTACGAGCTACACAAGAAAATTCTAAGTCAGTTGTGGAGTATGAAGCTCCACAAAAGATCGTAAGTGATCTTTGGAGCATGAAGCTTTGTTAAAATTCTAAGATATTCACAGTAAGCATAAAACTTTATCAAAAAACTTAATAACCCCAAGGTTAACTATTGCTTGCTGTCTACTTCGTGAGCCTTCACTATCCCATTCTGTAACTTCCCTTCTTTCATTTATCCATGAAGCTGTAAAAAGAGAGAAATGGTCGGCTATCTAGTGGGAGTCACTTTGGTTGTATGCCACGAGGTCCCTGTGAAGTCTCCTTTCTGTTTGTTGATTGGCCTTGTAGGAAGTTTCTTTGAAAAAGAGAGGGTAGATTAGATGAAAGCTCACTGATAATGACGGATCCGCAACTACCTAATCTGCACATTAGGTGGCCTTCAAAGACCAACCACCTACTATGCAACCTCCAAGTTTGGTAGTGCATACCAGATCGCCAATTAAGTAGTTGTTCTTCACTTTGGCCAACCTTCCAATCGATTGAAGCTATATGATAGTCTCCCACCTACCTTTATTGCTATATACTTAGCTTTAATGCACTACTTGCACTAGACTGGCTTTCCTTTCTCATCAAAGGAGCCTCAAGATAAGCCAGCACATAACTGCTCTATGAGAACTGAGAGAGTTAGTAGATAACACTCGAAAGAATCTTAAATTATTCATGAAGCATAAAGCTCCACCAACTATCCCAAGGGATCTCTAAAGTATAAGCTTTGCCAATGACCTTAGGAGGTCTATGAAGCATAAAGCTTTGCGAGAAATTCTAAGTATTTCATGAAGTGCAAAGTTTTGTTGGAATATCTGAAGCAATCTCTAGGCATGAAGCTCAACCAAAGATTCTGTGTCATTCACAAAGTGTGAAACATCGCCAAAAAATCCTAAGCGATTTGCAAAGTAAGGACACCCACAACAAAAATGGTTGTTTCTCAACATGGCCATAAACTCAAACTCATCTGAGAGACTAACCTTATACTTCAAATGATCTAACTCCACTAAGGTGAGCAAACAAGGTAGATTGCTAATATTAACAAGCTTGCATCTAAAATAGGACCATACTTGTGCTTCTCCTCAAAGGAGTCATCTTCTCCAAATTTAGACTATGTATCATGTTTCGATTCTAACGAAGAAGACGACTCAATGACTAAGGACTAATGAACGTGCTTGTGATGCAAAACCTCGCAACTTATAGGAGAGCTAGTGACCTAGAAAACTTCTTGACACTATAAGGGGGACAACCTTCGCGAGCCTTTGCAACTCTAATGCTAAAATGACCACCCGATGAGGGAATTGCCCATAGATGGCAGGCCGACTAGGCGGATTGACTCAAAGGAAATTTTAATAATTATCAGTAATTATTAATAAATTAAATTAAATTAAAATTAAATTAATAGAAAATAACGAATAAATTATCATGACAAGGTGAAATTAAGAATAGCAATTAAATTATATTTTCAATTTGAAAAACTAATTTTCTAATTGTAAGAAGAGGAGTTAGACAATATGCTAAATTAAGACCTTGTAGGCACAAAAGTGAAAATTCAATAAGAGGTCAAATTAATTAAATAAAAAAGGGGCCACTAAGCTCATCTAATTAGGTCCACTCAAGATGAACCCTAAACTTAAATGGATT
This sequence comes from Jacaranda copaia, assembly GCA_014898725.1. Classification (NCBI taxonomy): domain Eukaryota; kingdom Viridiplantae; phylum Streptophyta; class Magnoliopsida; order Lamiales; family Bignoniaceae; genus Jacaranda; species Jacaranda copaia. The sequence goes on along the minus strand of JACGDI010003566.1, from coordinate 61,586 downwards.
GAAGTCCACTAATAACTCAACTAGCAAAAAACCAACTACAAAAGCCAAAAGGGCATTAGAGGAATATTTGAGATCTAACTCTATGCAAATGCATTTTAAGAGTAGAAGCTCGAGGCTTACATATTTAAGAAAAGAATCTCAACTCCATTTTCATACAATATCATGTAGAAAAGTATAAAGAACTAATTAAATATTTTGAACACTAAGAATAAAAAACTGACTTTAAAACTTGATTGCTACTGTCAAGTATAGAAAACAAAATATTAATTAAGATCCTAAAACTGTTCTTAAAATCATATAAGTTTTTGGTCAATCTTGAAATATAAACTGGTGTTATTACTAATTGACAATCATTTCAGAAATATTATATTCAAATCCTTAAATTGATTATGGACTCTAGAATCTTAAATTGAACTTGTTACAAATCAAATTTATTTTAAGATTGTGTACACCCGAATATAAACAATGTTTAAATGCTAATTAAGCGCGAAGTAAGATATATGGATATCTATTTTTTTTTAAAAAAATTATATCAATAATCATTTACTATATTAAGGTTAAAAATTAAAAAAATCTACTATTTAAAAATTTAAGATAAAACCATGAGTAGTATTTTTAAATAGAAATACTCATAATCCATATTGAAGCACAAAATAATAATATTTATATTATGTAGATAATATAAATCCATTTTTCTTCCCTTTACAATTAATTTTAAAAAAGAATATCTAAATCACCGTATTAAATACAAACTTTAAATCGTAAAAATCTAAACCTTAATTTAGAATAGGGGTGGGATCCTATGGGGTACCCCTATTGGGTAACCAAGGGCTCAGATATCATTTTTTGATACTCAATTTTTGACCCCCATTTGATGGGGTACCACTTGGGGTTGGGCCGGGTACCTCCAAAATCTCTCATTATTTTTTTTATTTGTTAAATAGACAAAAATTAAAATTTTATTTATTTATTATTCACTTTCATCATGAGTCAATCCATAGCATTACATTTGACTGTTCACAGATTCTAAATCCCACATAATATGTAATTTTAAAATATAAATATAAATATTTATTTTTAATATATGATACACATCATATATTGATAATAATATTTTATTAATATCATCATTATCATCCTCTATTCATCACAAATTTATAATTTAACTTCACAATATCACAATAATATTTCATCATGAGTCACAACTCGCAAAAACATTATAATCTAACATTCCAACAAATTCGCAAATAAAACTAACAAAGTTTTTAAAGAAAATTATCATTATCCAAATACATTACATATCAAATCAAATATTGGGCTAATAAGAGCCTAGTAAATTGGGCTCCAAATGTTAGAGGCCTAGAAGATTTTGTGATTGTGGTGTGTTGTGACTTGTGAGTGTTGGACTATTTTTTATGAATATAATTAAAGTTTTTTATTTTTTTAAATAAAAATGGTGGTACCCAATAGTATTACATACCGGAATGCCCCACCTGATACCCCACTGGAAAAATGTCAAGTACCCCAATAAGGGCTAATTTCTTTGTCTTCAATAAACAAAATTAAATGACAAGAAAAATCATACAAATAAAATAAAATTAAAACTTATCAAATGTCGATCTAATATCTAATCTAATTATCTAATTCTTTCCTTCCAAATATGATTCTGAAATTTAATGAGCTCTGTAAGAATGCCATGAACACTATAGATCTACTTGAATTTGATTTTAAGAAAATAATGTCAGTTCAAGGGCTTCGCACTTTCATTTTGAATCAAACGCCAAAAATATATGAGTTCTGCGAAAAACACATTAAACACTGTGGATTTCTTTAACTTTGATTTGAAGAAAATACCGTCAATTTGAGGGCTTTGTACCTTAATCTCAAATCAAACACCAAAATATGAATAGCTCAGTGAAAAATGTCTAGAATGCCGTGAATTTTCTTGAATTTGTTGGAGAGAATTGCAAGACTTCTTCAAAGTTTCTCTCACTTGCTAGGATTTGTGTTGTATAGAATGGGCTTTGATCACCTCTTTATATAGAAATTCAATTGGAGACTTTCAAATTGGCTTGAACTTTTTTAATGATTATCTCTTAGATAAGATAATATCAACATTAAGAGATAATATTAAATATCTTTAATTTGATTCATCCATAGACATAGATACTTCATTTTTGATACTTTCAATATTTGATTTGAGCATAAAATAATTACTAGAGTATTAATTAAATTAATTATTTATCTTTTGGAATTAAATTTAATAAATTTCAAGAAATAAATAGAAATTTTAAATTAATATCTAGCATATTATTTTACATGTGCCACTTCTTTATTTGATAAAATCAACATGTTTACAAATGCTCCCACTTATAGGCTTGGTGAAAGATGTGTCAATTATCCACAAAAGAGGCAAGACTTGAAGTATTTGAGCATTTTTTTTCTTTTTACTCTCTTCATTTTTTCGAATATGCCTGCATCAAGAAATCCTCGAAACATTCCTTAAACTATAGAGCCCTTCTACAAACATGTTGCACATTGTCATCAAGAACTATATCTCTTTGTGGAATCTTCATGGACTTTGTGAATTGCCATTACTTGGAGATTTTTATGATGAAGTCCTCCCATCTGCCTATGAATCCAATAAATAGATCAAGTCATAACATAGTTCAAAGTAAACATCCTTTTGAGGAGGTGTCATAAATAGTTTATACTTATGCGGGCTAGGAGTAAAATGTAGTTTAGGCTTGTTCATTAAGAAGCATATTTAACTTGAATAGATATTTTATACTCATGTCAAGGGGTCCACTTGAATTTGATCGACAATTTATACTCATGTCAAGGAGTTTACTTGAATTTGACTCAGTAGGCAGTTTACACTCTTATAAAGGAGTACATGGGGGGCTTTAACTTAAAAATTTTAGATAGTTTATAGTCGTATCTAGGAGTAATATTGAGAGTTTAAACTCTTACCAAAGAGCACATGAGAAGACTTTAATTTGAAGATTTTAAATAGTTTATACTTTCATCTAAGAGCATTATTGATAATTTAAGTTGTTATCAATGAGTAGATGAGGATACTTTAACTTAAAAATTTTAGATAGTTTATACAAATATCTAAGGGCATGATTGATAGTTTAAACTCTTATCAAGGAGAACATAGGGATATTTTGAATATGTAGATAGTTTATGCTCATATTTAGGAGCTTTATTGATAGTTTAAGCTCCTATTAATGAGCACTTAGAATTTAGAGACGTGAACTTTGGACAAGATTGGGAGACTTGAATCTTTGATTTGAAGACTTGAAATTTTGAGTCTTGGACTTGAAAATTTAGAGCCTTGAGCCTTGACTTGAAGATTTAGAGACTTCAGTCATTGATTCAAAAACTTGAAAACTTGAGTTAGGATTTAAAGACTTAGAGACTTGAAATTTTGAGCTTTGACTTCAAGACTTCCAAGACTTGAAAACTTGAAAATTTTAGATAGTTTATGCTTTTATTTGAGAGCATTATTAACAGTTTATACTCTTATCAAGGAGTACTTAGAAGTTAAAGATGAAAATTAATTGCCCCCAACATTTTCCTCATCATCGGCATCATTTGAGTTTTCTTGTTTGTCAAAATTCATGCTCATTTCAATGTTATGTGCATGAGTTGCTAAAGTTTCCAAAGTTTTTGGTTTGATTCCTTAAAGTATGTAGCAAAGACTCCAATGCATTCCATAGATATACATTTTAATGGTTGAGGCCTCCGATAATTGATCTTCACAATTAAGGCTCAAATTTCTCCAGCGAATTTATGTAGTTAATCACAGTTTCTTTTTTCTACTAGCTAGAGTTGGTGAATTCAATCATGTTGATTGTCTTTCGAGTACTGTAGAAATGATTGAGAAACTTTTATTCCGATTGCCCCCAACTATCGATGGAGCCTGCCTTGAAGTCAGTATACCAATCAAAAGTATAACCTTTTAATGATCGAACAAATTGCTTGACCAAATTATCTTTATATATCCCAGCATTATTATAAGTCTCAATGAAATGAGCCACGTGTTGTTTTGGGTTGCTTTTGCCATCAAATTGCTGAAACTTTAGGGGTTGGTAATTGATCGGCATCTTCAAGTTATCAATCCTTTGAGTATATAGCTTGGAATAAGTCATAGATGAGTTAGAACTTCCATCAAGCTTGTCTTTGATAGTCTCCATATAAACTCCTTTAGTGGGTCAATGAAAATTAGTCCAGTGGAAACTTTTAGTTTTTTTGTTGCAATCTTTTCATTTTTGGCTGATTGTCTCCTTGTGGATATTTTGCCTTTGTCTTGAGCCTCAATTTGCCTCTATAGCAGCTAGCATCAAGATTGTCCACTTTGTTCATTAATTTGGAAATTTGAAACTCTCGCTTATGGATATGCTTCGTGAGTCTTTCAATAGCCCTCGTCAAATTTGCAATTTGTTCCTCTAAGGTTGTAGGACTTGTCACCATTACGGTTGCTATGCTCGAGAAATTTAATGTTGAGTGGGGAATGGATTATGCATATTCTTCTTTTAAGTCTTCATCATCTTTATTCATACTAATAAAATGTGACAACACCTTTTCCACAGCAAGTGAAAAAGCTATCTTCGAAGATGATCGCAACTTTTTGGACATACTTCTTGTGATAACACCAACACTTTTACTCTAGTACTTGAGGAATTTAAGGTAGTAATTTTCAATGCTGCTGCATTGTTAGTGGCCATGATACTTTAGCCTTGATGAAGGAAAAAGATAAGAGATAGAAATCATCCTACTAGGCATGCCAGAAATTTGTAAGCACTAATTTCTTTATCTTCAATAAACAAAATTATAAGATAAAAAAAATCGTACAAACACATAAAATTGAAATTTATCAAATGTGGATACAATCTTTTATCTATTCCTCTAATTCTTTCCTCCCAAACATGATCATGAAATTTAACGAGTTTTGCGAAGAATCCTTTGAATACTATAGATCTCATTGAATTTGATTTGAAGAAAATAACGCTAATTCGAGGGCTTTTTACCTTAATCTTGAATCAAATGCCAAAAATAATGAGTTCTGCAAAGAACACATTGAACGTCATAGATATCTTTTAATTTGATTTGAAAAAAATAATGCCAATTTGAGAACTTTGTACCTTAATCTCCAATCAAATGTTAAAATATGATGAGTTCCGTGAAGAATGTTTGGAAGGCCGTGGATCTCCTTAAATTTGCTGGAGAGAATTGTTGGATTCCTTCAAAGTTTTTCTCATTTATCAGGATTTGTGTTGTGCATAGAATAATCTTTGATCACCCCTTTATATAGATGTTTGATGGGAGACTTTCAGATTAACTTGAACTTCTTCGATAATTATCTCTTAAGTAATATAATATTAAATATCAAGAGATAATATTAGATATCTTTGATTTGATTGGTCCATAGAGATAGATACTTTATCCTTGACATTTGTCAATGTTTGATTTGAGCATAAAATAAATATTAGAGTATTAATTAAATTAACTATTTATCATTTGGAAGTAAACTTAATAAATTTCAAGAAATAAATAGAAATTTTAAATTAATATCTAATATATTATTGTATATGTGTCACTTCTCTATTTGCTAAAATTAATATGTCTATAACCCCCTTTATTACCCGATCGAGTTTGGCGACTAAAAATATCTAACCCAAATGGCAAGTACCCGATAGGGTCGGGTCGAGTACTCCAAAACCTGAATTTGATTTCCACCCCTAATTTAGAATACTCATTTAAAGTCAAGTTAAAAATATTTGAATGTAATTACAACAAAATAAAAGAAACACGAATCAACAAAAAGTGATTAAGAGGGTGTTTGGCTAAATTTATTTAAAATATCTTATTAGCTCCTATATTTTGTAAAATATTTTTAGAGCTTATAAAATATTTGATCTTATTTTTAAAATTAGTTCTTAAAGTGTTTAGAAAAAATAAGAACTTAAAACTTGTAACATTTTAATAATGGCAATTTTGTAATTAAAATGGTTAAAAATGAAAGAATTTGTTAAAATTTTAAAAACAAGTTAGGATTTTCTTATTTTTTTCAAAGGAACTTATAAGATCCTATCATCTTTTTTAAAGATTAGTCTTTTACAATTTTTTTTTTTAAATTTACCAAATACTTTTTATCATCTTATAAGCTTTTAAACATCTTACAAAATATTTTGAAGAGCTTATAAGCTCACCAAAACACTCTAAATCTATCACAAGTTCTTTCTTTGCAAAATGGATGGTTAGAAATAAAAAGGTGAAGGGCCGATGTATGTCCGTGCTGTCTTAAAAGTGAATACAGAGCATTTTACAATAGTTTTGTAGTTCTTTTATTTTGACAGTATTTTGGAAATTTATCTTTTCTCCAACAATATTTATATAAAAGAACCACATTTCTAATTTCTCCTTAGGTGGATAATTATAGGGGTGTAAGATGAATCGACTTGTTCTTATTAGTTGGCTTGATTATTATAAGTCGATTCAATTATAGCTTGACTGTAACTTTATAATGAGCCTAGTTTGAACTTTGATTTAGTTGTTCAAAGCTTGTGAATTTTTTTTTAAATACTTTTATATATTAATTAAGCTTTTATTTTTAAATGTTTTATATATTTTTTTCTATTTATACACACGCATATCATAAGTTCGTTAGGGGTCGAACTCCTAATCTCTCATATTATGTGGGAGACTTATGCTGTTAGGTCATAGCCACTCGGCATTGAGTTGAGCTTGAGTTCAACCAATACCCAACTCGAGCTTTTTTTTTTTTTATATTTGAACTCGAACTCAAAATACTGATATCGAGTTTATAAATTTTGTTGAATTCGACTTATTTACATCCCTAAATATGGTTTGCTTATTTATGTGGAGAAAAGAGCTTGGTTTTGTAAATTGCATCCTTTTTTTTATGTCCTTATAACAGAACATAAGAATATTTTCGTAAATTTGAATATTATCCCACATTATCAATGCCTATCAAACAGTTAATATGTAATTTTTTTTTAAATATTCGTACTCTCATAAGTAACAATCAAACAAGTATTTGCTAACGCTAACATTATATATGGCATATTATTTATTTCAGTCTCTCTTTTTTTTCAGTCTTATCATACACCATTTAATTAAGGCGATCAAACGACAGCCGTAGGATCCATTTAGATCTGACTCAATTCGGTTTCTACCTTTTCTGACTGACGCGACCCATCTTTTAGAGCTGACATGTCACTGCCCATTTGCCCTAAGCATTAGCTCAATGGAGTCACTGTTAGTCTCCTCGCCGAAAACAATGCCATTTTTCTCGTCACTCCCCAAACCCTTCTCCGCCCCCGTTCTCAGAAGTCCTCCCTTAGCGCCAGCAATTCAGCGCCGCTCATTCTCGGTTGCCGTCGTTCAGATGAACTCCAAAGAGGCTAAGCTGTGGGGGGGACGATTTGAGGAGACTGTCACCGACGCCGTCGAGAAATTCACCGAATCAATCTCATTTGACAAAGCGCTTTACAAGCATGACATTATGGGCAGCCGCGCACACGCTTCCATGCTTGCTCGTCAGGTACCAATAATCTACTGATATTTCTCTCAGTATGTGTAATTTCTTTCTTAGTCTTATTGTGTTATTGTCATTGTAGGGATTGATTAGCGAGGGAGATAGGGACCAGATTCTGAAAGGTCTTGATGAGATTGAGAGGCTGATTGAGAGAGGAGAGTTCGTGTGGCGGACTGACAGAGAGGACGTTCACATGAACATTGAAGCTGCGCTTACTGACTTGGTTGGCGAGCCTGCAAAAAAGCTTCACACTGCACGTAGTAGGAATGATCAAGTTTGCACTGATTTCCGCCTCTGGTGTAGAGATGCAATTGATGAAATTCTTTCGCGTCTTAAGCATCTTCAGGTAATTTTTCTCGGGTAACTTGTATATAGTTTATCTTTTCATTCAACTTACAGTGGAGTTCTAATCATATTGCTCTTTGCATGAATTAAATTCTTATCCAATCTACAATTGCCTATTCTATTAATTGGAACAAAACTGTCGTTCTATTGAATGCTGTATGTTGCGTCAGTATATATCTTCATATAATGACATTGTCAATGTTTTCAGTAAATTTTTGCAACAATCTTAGTATTCTTCCTATTCATATGATTTGTTGTCTTCCTCTAACTTGGATACAATGTTCTGTGCGTTCTGTAGGTTGTATTGGTGAAGCTGGCTTTGAAGAATGAGGGTCTAATAGTTCCAGGGTATACTCATTTGCAAAGGGCACAACCTGTTCTTCTGCAACATCTTCTTTTAGCATATGTTGAGCAGGTTAGTTGAATCCAGCATGCTATATAATAAGTTGAATTTTTTATGTCACTTGTGTGTAACCATGAAGAAGAAAGAAAAATATGGTAGCACAAATAGGATCTTGAGGACAAGAAGATAAGAAAATCTAAGTGACAAAAAAGTTTAACTACTTTCATATAATCAGCCAACCACAGCCTGAGCCATAAGCACTAGCCGGAGGGTGAGATCAATCACGCACATGATTGTCTTAATTGAGGAAATTCTTTCATCAGCTGAGACTTGTGAGGTGTCCTTAGTATTGTAGATTTGGTTGTGGATTAATTACTTATTACTATCTTAGCTGGATCCTATTACTTCAAAAGGAGAACCCTTTAGTCTATAAATACGCCAATAAATCATCTTTTATAAGTGTAGTTACTTCTTGTGAAAGTGAAGGTTGTTAATTTCTCTCTTCTCTTCCAAAAATGGTCGTCTTTGTGTTTTTCATTTCTTTTCTCTCTCTTTCAAAATTTTTAATAGTTTCTCCTCTCTGCAATTTCAGCTCTTTAGCAGTTTCTTGTTGTCATCTACAACCCATTTCTTTGTAAACTAAAAGTCTATTTGGTGCCATCAGGTCTTTGGATCACAACACTTCTATGAGACTCTTTTAGATTCAATAGCAATTGTCAAAATTAGTAATAATATTTGCACATTTCCCAAGGTGAGGTGCATGTTATTTCTATGTTTCTATCCAAGTAATTGGTAAGATTATGTACTGCACCATCTCTGTTGGTTAGTTGTGCATGGGATGAATTTCCATGATTGTGAATGCATGAATAGCATATTGATTTTGTATTCTAACAAACAAAATATCATGACCTTTGAATCATGGAATTGGCAAAAGATTCAAAATCGCTGTCTTTTTTGCCCTTTATGTTCTTAAATTCTTTCCCTGTTGGATTTGCCTACAGTTCTGTTAACGCAATGGTCATACAACTATGATATCCTGTTCCATCTTATTTCCTCAATGAGCCTACAATACACAATATTCTCCTTCACCAAATTGTGCAAGAGCCTCCGTGTTACAAAGGAACCTTAAAACCTCCAGAAACTACCTCAAAGGCCTGCATGCAGCATGTGTACATACAATTGCATCCAAATTCTGACAATTTTGAGTGGCAATAATATTATGGTTGGTAGTCGCAATAAAAGCTATTTGACAGCTCCAATTGCAGAGCAGAGGCAGACCAGGCTGGCAGAAACAGCAGTGTGGAGGGGCAATATTTGTGGCAGCATAGCTCCTGTCTGTCTGTCTCTCGCTCTACTTTTGTTTTTCCTCTATCTCCTCTGCTTTCCCCAGCAATTTGTCTTCCCGTCTAAATTACTTTGCTTCCCTCTGCCCCATTCTTTCACTCCTAACCTCCACTTTTTCTCTGGTTTTTGTGTGTAGATAAGATAAGCCATTCAGAAAGATAAACAACTAAGAGGAAAAAAGAAAATAAATGAAAAAAGAATTGTCTGCCTTTTATTCTATGTAGGTTACCCTTGGATTACCATTCTTTGATCTCTTGCTTTTTTCTTTTTCTTTAAACTACAAAAGAATGTTCTTGGCAACACCTGGCGGTCTGTGTTGGGTGGGGTACTCATATTTTTTTCCCCATTTTGTTCTCCTGTTCCTTAATTTTCAGTAGTATGATCGCCATGCATCTTGCCCCAAGTTCACTTTTTATTTTTTGCAGTTTAGGTGATTGGTGGGAGGACTGGCTATTATCTTCATCTGTTTCTCGCTTTTAATTTATGATCAACCCACATTATGGTAATCATTGGTTCAATGGTGTGTTTCAGCTTGAACGTGATGCTGGCCGTTTGGTGGACTGCCGTGAGAGAATGAACTTCTGTCCCCTGGGTGCTTGTGCATTAGCTGGCACTGGCCTACCCATTGATAGATTTATGACTTCCGAGGCTCTGGGATTCACTGCCCCTATGAGAAACAGGTAGGAACTGAATATTTATGGTCCACGATGTTGAGTCTTACATGCAGTACATGATATATTTATTCTTTGGTCCTGTTTCATACTAGGCAATTTTTATTTCTTAAAATGTGCTTGCTTCTTTCCTTGTCAAAATATTGGCTCTGTTCATTAGCCCCATTTGTGAATAACCCCTTGCAAAAGCACTAACAATACAGTCCACTGGTTCTCCTGGAAACTGAACCACCTGCCTTCATGACATCTATTTGTATGCTTTACCATTTTATTTGTAAAACTTATCACCTGCGTTAACATATAAGCATTCACATAACCCTGTGGTTCAAACAAGGAGCAAGCTTTGAACTTTAGATAGCTTCAGTATTTTGAAGTATATTTGCCCTTATGTTACTTTACAGGATGGCCAGTCACAGAGTTGGTGTTAGCATTACCTAAACTAGAAGTTGCTCTTTGACCTAATAGACCAGTAAACTGCATGTATGACAGTTTTCAACATTGTCTTCCTTGTTAAGCTGCATCTTTGTAAAATACTGATTATCCAATGAATAATCTTCACATAGGCTATGATTAAAGATTATATATGAACATGGGGATTAATCATTACTCTCTGGTAATCTGTGACACTGTGTTAGGTCTCAAGCATGCATGATGACTAACCTGATGCATTTGGAAAGCAGGGACTGTGCAGGAACCATGTTTTCCTGTTTATTTGTTTTTGGCATCTACTAATCTTTTTTGATGATCAAGATACAGTTAATGAATCTGAATATTTTGATTCATTCTTTCTTTATATATTCATGATATCTTTTGCATCTACCAACAAAAGGAAACACACACAAGAACAAGAACAAGAAGAGAAAGATAAAAAGGAAATAGAAAATACCTCTCTTGAAATCCTGTGGAATTTGGGTTCCATGATTTACTTGTAACTTGTAAGCTATGATTTCTTCATGTTTTGTTTTGAAATGAAATCTGATCAAGTTTTTCTTTTTGACGGTTAAACAAAATCTGATCAAGTTAACTATATTCCTCTGAAAAAAAAAGGGGTTACCTGACATGAACAAAGAAAGATAAGCCAGAGCTTGGTTCTTTTTATAGTAAATGCTTTGATGATTATAATGGTCAAATTATTATGTCGTGAGGACATTTAGGTGTTCCAATGCACTTAGATTTTTTTTCTTTGAATGATAATCTAGCACTTTGTTCAAGATATTCCCTTATGTAAGCTATGATGGTGGTTTTAGTTTTATCATTCAGGAATTTATATTATATCTGTTGAAGACATTTGCTTTCAGTTTTTCACATTTGAAATGCCGATTTCCTTTCAAACCCAATAATTTCAAAGCAAGGTTCCATGGAAACTGACAGTGTTCTAAATATGATTCAGAGCTTGATTTATTTAGAAATGATGGTTACATACACACAACAAGAAGGAAAAAAAAGATCCATATGCATGTATATTTGCGTTATGGATGACCAGCAGAAAATACAAGATAGATTCAAAATAGGACGGAAATCTGTGTTTGTATCAATTCGAAAATTGCTGGTGTTTTCATTCAAAGTTTTGTGAATACCTCAATACTAGTTGAATACCTCAATACTAGTTCCATCCCCACTGTCAGACATCACTACAACTGTGAATCTGGAAACGTTGCTGTCAATGAAGATCTGGGGGTAATTAGACAATGTAGATAATTTATCAGCATAGCAAGAACTTTGCAATTATGGACCACACTGCGTTTGCATACTACTCTAATCGGACTTGATTGGTATTTGAATGAGCATTTGACTCAAATTATTAGTAATGTTATCGTGTAACTGTTTTCAGTTGACGATTTGTCTTGGGATTCCTTTCTGGTGCTTTGCCATTCTGTATCGATTTTTTGGCTCTCTCATATTGATGACATTTTATGAAACAGCATTGATGCAGTTTCAGATCGAGATTTTGTCTTGGAATTCCTTTCTGCAAATTCCATCACAGCCATTCATCTCTCTAGGCTTGGTGAAGAATGGGTATTGTGGGCATCTGAAGAATTTGGTTTTCTCAACCCTAGTGACTCTGTCTCAACTGGAAGCAGTATAATGCCTCAAAAAAAGAACCCAGACCCAATGGAACTTGTTCGAGGGAAATCTGCCAGAGTTATAGGGGACCTGGTTTCACTTCTTGTTTTGTGCAAGGGTCTTCTTCATGCATACAACCGGGATTTACAGGTTAAATATAATATGACTGCAGTAACCTAATTTGAAGTGTTTCTGGTCCAGCTGGGTTGCTGGTTTCTTTCTACCTCTCTCAAACTACACCATCCCTAATCCTCTTTGACCCCTGGCTCATAATTGGCAATCACTCTCTTATTACATCTTGGGTTTAAAATAAGGCCTAGCTGCCTTCAAGTTCATTTGATTATGTTCTTAGAGTTGGAAGCAGCCTAACTTTTTATATCCTTGAACAGGAAGATAAAGAACCTGTATTTGACAGTGTCAAAACAATAATGGGAATGCTTGAAGTGTCTGCAGAATTTGCAGAAAATATCACCTTTAATAAGGAGAGAATCCAAAATGCTCTACCAGCTGGTCATCTTGATGCAACAACACTTGCGGACTACCTTGTCAAAAAGGTGCATCACTTCCCTTTATAATCGATACATTTTACTGATATTCATTCTCGTCTGGCATTCTTACTCACAAACATGTAATATTGCTTTGTTTAAAAGTTTTCTGTTAATGGAACCTGAGGGTTCCTTAGGATCTTGAGTCCATTTTGCTGACATCATCTATGTTTACATTTAGGAACATAGAAAAGAATGAGAAATGAATAAGAAAAAGAAAAACAAAATAAAACTGCAGCTACTTTGTTTTGATGTGGGATGGAAAAAAGGCTATCTTGCTTAGAATGATTATATATAAATTGAAGAGTTTGATGAGAACAACTGGAAACACAAAGATAAGCCCTTCAGCTAGAATGCTATTTATTAATTGCATCCCAATCTAAAGGAGCAAGACATCATCGGTCTTTTCTCCTTTCAAGCAATCTTTTGTTTTGGAAGCAGGCATTGTATGGATGAAATAGTGGTCCTTGATTCTGAGCTTGTGGCTAATGTTGTTGTGGTACACTGTACAGGGAATTCCTTTCAGAACTTCTCATGATATAGTTGGAAGGTCTGTTGCTTTCTGCGTTTCAAGAAATTGCCAACTTCAAGATCTGAGCCTTGCTGACCTCAGAAATATAAGCCCAACATTTGGTGAGGATGTGTATGAGTTTCTTGGGGTGGATAATGCAATCAAAAAATTCAGCTCATATGGCTCCACAGGTTCAGAGTGTGTATCTAGTCAAATTGATTACTGGGTTACTAAGTTAAACATAAGCAGATGAGGAGGGGGTTAATGGTTTTATTAATTTTAGTATGTAAGAGTTTTATATTTATTGAAGTATTTATTTAGTTGATTTCACCTTTTGGATTCCCTTTCTTTTAGGACTCCATATCATATAAGCTCGCTAGTTGAACTCTCATTGCTATCTGCTTTAGTTTTATATTGTCTTATTTTCCTCAAGTCACTTGCCCTACATCAGTTAGCAGTAGTCCAATAGAATTTCAAAAATTCTTTATCTCAGACATAACCTAATTGCTGCTGCAGAAAGGAGAACATCGTCCCGAAACTGCAAGGACTAAAATGTAGTTCGTTCCGGAAGATTAAAATATTTGATTGATGTGGATCGGAAACCATGAGGTTGAAAGTGCATTCAGTAATCTGTAGTTTATTCTTTAAACTACTGATATGCTAAAATGAGGGCCATTATCAAAATTTACCTGCCCAAGGAAAAGTAGAAAGATAAGGGCAATGTCTGTTGTTTTAACAAAACATAGCTAAGCAAGTATATGTTTTGTTTCCAAATTGTCAAAATTAATTTTTCCAACATATCCTCCTCTATCACTCATTATCCCCAAAATTCCCCTATTTTCTCATATATATGTATATTCATCATATATATATATTTTTATATTATTTTTACAATAAAATATATTACTCAATTTCTTTTATACTCCAAACACCCAACTAAAAAGTATTGATATAACCCACTATAGTAAAAAAGTATTTTCTTTCAAAATATAAACAAATATACCAAATTATCCAAAATATTTTCTCATTATTTCCTCAAAATATAAATAAAAATTTATCACATTCTCTAATACTATTTTCACAATCTTCATCCTTGCAAAATTTATTTTTCTAAAACATAAATGAAAATCATTTGCAAAATATAACCCAACATTCTCAAGGATATTGAGATGTACTCTTATTCACATTAATTCGTAGCCCTAACATATGCTACATTATGTATTGGTTTCCCTAGACAAATCCCTTGATTTCAAGATGTGAAATTCCTTAAAAAAAGAAAAAGTGAAATTCCTTTGCCATATTGATTGTTTGGGCAATTAGTGGCTATATTATTAATAAGTATTTGATGGGATTGAAAGTTGTTTTTAGTGAATTAGGTATTGTCTGGGCTAATTCAACCGGAGAGGTTGAATGATCCAACAACAAGATTTTTTCGGGTTGAGATCTACAACCAATAGCAAATGTCAAACTAGTCGAGATGCCCTTGGTTAAGGCACTTTGATGCTTAAGTTAGTACTAGTTGAGTGAGATAATCAAGCAGTAGAGGAAGAGCATATAGTGTATATAGCATACCTGGAGGGTGGCTGGCAATGGGGTATTTATAACCTTTTTTAGGTGGATAACATATCTAAAATGCCTCTATCAAGTGTAAAGGGCTCTTGTTTTTGCTTGGGCGTTGTTGGTCATTTCCAATCCTGGTACTATTTCAGGTGGCACCATCTCCTACTTTTTAGGATGAATAGTACTTTGGAGGTGCGCCTCTTGACAAATCTGGTGGCAGAGGTGGTACTGGAGTGGCACACGCCATTAATGCGGAGGCATGTTGCCTGTTAAAGCATTGAATGCGGAAAGGATATGATTCGCCACCGAAGTGAGCACTTTGATCGACGATGATCGACCAGACAAGGTAGTCGACCAGAGAGATGGATAAACAGACTAGGCGGCTTGAAGCCTCCCGTTTGGTAGGGTCGATAACTATTCGCTCGACCTATCAATTGTGGTTGAGTGACCTAGTCCAGCTAGGCCTGGAAGCACAGTTGGGTTTTAGATGTTAAGTGGGCTTAGAAATCCTATGTGAAGTTGACAGCTTATTGGGCTGGGCCTATTGGGCTATCCTATATAATGAGTCCCCCTTACTCGTGGTTTTGATCAAGCTTATCGATGGGAAGGAGTAGGGAGTAGACAATTGAATGACGACTATGCACATTTGACAAGGGTTTTTGAATTCTCAATCGGGATTTTTGAGTACTCAACTAGGATTTTGTGTATTTAATGCATTAGTTATGTTGTGGTATATAAAGCACCAAGAGATAGCTATGCAATTATTATTGCCGCTTAGGTTCCCGTGTTCGAATGCCTATACATAGGCGGGGTGGAACATTCATTTTTCACTTTTACTGAATTCGATCTGGTCGATTCTTGCATGCAGAGCCCTTAACCCTTTTTGCATTTTAGAGCTTTCTAGCAAAAAACTGTAAGTTCTTCTCTAAGTTTCTATTTTCCTTCGTTTGCTTTGTAAAGATGTTGAGTTCATCAGATAACGAAGACACTAGGTCCCAGAGTGCACATTTCCATGGGGAGGCTGGGGATGAGACTGTGTATAAGAGTACATCTAACAGCTCGTTGAGCAATAGCTTGACCTCTAACAGCTCGAGTGTTGAGAGGGCTATTTCTGGGGACGAGGCTAGCCTAAGTGAAGTGCTAGCATCGTGTGGTTGATTGTTTATCCCCGACCATTATAGTGAGATAGTTTCCAAAATCACCTTTGCTGACTTAGTTCGAATTAGAGAAATGTACCATATTCCAAAGGAGTACAAACTCTTAGTACATGGGCCACAGGGTATGATTCATCGGCCTTTGAGGGGGTGTATAATGGTGTTCAAGGAGGGGTTTAGATGTAGCCTTAGGTTCCTTCTAGCACCTGCAATAATCGACCTCCGGGTGGTCTCGAAGTTTACGTAATGTAGCTCCTGCCAAACTACTTCGTCACTGTATATAGTTTTGCTATGCTGATGCATTTGTTTGGCCAACCAACTTTTTTTTGCCAAATTTTCAAACTTATTCCACTTACTGATATCCCAAAAGTTGGGTAGCATTGAAGAGTTCGGGTTTTATTACTTGATGGTGCGCCCGCATTAAATATTCTGGATAACCCCTTTCTCATCATATAGCCAAGAGTGGAAAAGATATTATCTATATGTTCGAGGGCCTAGTTAGTTTAACATTCCAAGAGGGTGGTGGAAGGGGCATGTTGAGATACCGAGGAACCAAATGCTAAGCTGGCCCAACACTTTTGTTCAAGACCTAATCGAGTTTGGGTAGATTGAGACCTTAGTTCTGACTGAGGAGAGATATTTGGTGTTGGCTGGCTTGTCGTTGGTTGAGTTGAACTTGCTTGCGGGTGACCAGCTAGGTAGAAATCCTTGTTAACTGTGATAACTATGTATTTTTATGTCTTTTTGCTCAATTCTAATTACTTTTACTTTATCTTTTGTTGGCAAATTGAGAAGAAATCATAGCTTGTGGTCAACAAAAGGCATTGGCTAGGGCTCAAAGAATCGATGAGCATCGTTGGGTGGCCGCTTGATGAGAGACAGCTTATGTGGCAGAGGTAGTACCTTCGATTACTACCCTAACCATACTGCAGATCGAGCAAGTGCCTTAGCTTGCTCGATCAGCAAAGGATATTCAAGGTAGCCCTGTAGGTTGGGGTAAGAGACAGATGACTGAGTAGGGAGGCTCTACGCCCAAAAGGGTAGCGGGTGACACAGGTAAATAGAAAGTGGCCACTGGCTATGACCTATTCAGCAAGCGTAGTGATGGGGTCCTATTTCAAATACCTAAGCTATCGTTGCCCCAATTTAGAACTGATCACACCATAGAGATGATGAATTCAAGCTTGATCATTTCATCGAGGACGACAGGCATTGGTGCCCTTAAATACATGGTGGCTGGACTTTTTGCCACCGACCAACGAAATTTCATGGGCCTGAGCTAGGTCGGTGCGCTTAGGGCTCAACTTACTATTGCAATATGGTAAGTGTGAGGTTGATTATTTTCTCATCGAGTTCTGTTTTCAACTAATTACACTGTTTAATGATAATCTCTGTTTTAGGTGAGCTAACTTAGGTACCATTTATATTGTCAGTTAGAGTTGGCTTTGGTGGACTATGAAGAATTATGGGAGGGAGGGGAGTTAGAAACTCTAAATGTTTAGTTCAAATCTTCCCAACTGTAGGTTGATCAGCTGACCAAGGAGAAGGCCGACCTTTGGGAACAGCTTAGTATAAAAGACCAATAGTTGGTTGAGGTTGTGGAAGCGAGGTGCCAAATGGACTCTGTGTTGAAGAAGGCTCAACTAGACATGCAAGTGAGCTATTCCTCTGGTCGATCAGCCCGCTATGCTGTTGCCCTTGAGAAGGCTCAAGCAGTATTTTCTCGACAACTATTTTTAATGCGGAGGGAGATGGTGGAATAGTTTATGCTCAGCTCGACTTTCTAGGACGCGAGCGTGGTCCTCTCAATCGATGATGCCTATAGCACGTTTGAGAAGGTAATGAAGCAACTCAAACACCTGGGCTATGCCTTTTAGGCTGAGGACAAGGATAGAATAAGCCTGATTCTGGATGAAAAGTTATAGCCTTACCTGGAGTCTGAAAAGGCCGCGGTTGATAAAGACAAAGAAAGAGACACTGCGATAAATATGCCCATCGAACCTATGACCAAAGCTCAATAGAAATATGCTAAGGTCAAGAGTAGGCCAGCTGATCTAGTGAGGGAGTTCGCCTTTGCCGAGGACTTTATCTTTTAACTCAAGGATGGGCAGGTCGACGTCGCCTAGTACATGTTGCGCTCAACTGACTTTATGGACGACATGGTGGGGCCCTCGCAGCTAGCATGAGTAGTTCTACCCCTTGCATCAACGATGCCTGAGCCCGACTAGGACGTGCAGAAGAGTGCCTGGGCGGGTGGATTTGAGGGTGCTGGGTTGAGCTAGAATTGAAATTTCAACTGTCTCTCTTATTTTTCTTTTCATTTGTTTTATGAAGGTTATCCTTTTGTTGTAACGAACATTTCATTTAATGAAAGATTACTTTGATTTTGCTTAATGTGTATCTAATCCATTTTATAGCTTTCTTGTCGAATACAACTGTCTCGTCACAATTATGTGGTTGATAGGTTGATAACCATATTTTTTAACAAGGAAAACCAACAATTTTATCATTGATTTAGGTTACCATTGATAGATATAAATGGTCTCGTTGAAGTACGTTCAACGATCTATTTTTAAAATTTTCCTCAACTTTATAGTCAAGTTTCATTAGTCTTGGTCAAGTTCGAGGTTTCTTCACTCTATAGCGTTGCACTGATTTGTTGATCAATTATAGGGTCGATTGTATAGTTTAGGCTGAAAAGCCTTAGGTTGGCAGTGTGTAGTTGCTTTTGGGTCGACTACGGGGTCGACTTGAAATTGGGGCTTGGAGTTTTGAAATGGCAACTTGAAGCTATTTTTGGGTCAACTGTGGGGTTGACTTAAAACTTGGTTTGGCAGCATGAAGTTGTTTTTGGGTCGACTATGGGGTCAACTTGAAATTTGATTTGGCAGTATGAAGCTATTTTCTTATCAACTATGGGGTCGACTTAAAACTTTGAGTTGTGTGGGGTAGATATAGCAATAACAATACAAATGAATGATAACAACATTGCTAGAACTTTATTTATATCACAGAATATGAAGATGATTACAGTGCACTTTTATGTAAATAATTTCTTTAAGTTGATTGTATTCTATGGGCGAGGGAGCTCATCTCCATCGACATTAGCAAGTCGATAAGTGTTTTGCTTTGATGCCTTCACAATCGTATAAGGTCCCTCCCATTTTGGGTCAAGTTTGCCAACATTCTTGGATACTTCTACCTTCTTGAGAATGAGGTCTCTGACCTTAAAATGGAGTGGCTTGACCCCTTTGTGAAGGTATCTGACCTTAAAATGATTGTATTCTATAGTTCTCTGCCATCTTTGATCTATAGTGCTGCTGGTGTTGTAGGCTTTTTATCATCATTCATCGATAGTCTTGAGGTTGAGCTTTTTTTCTGACGTGCTCCTAAGTGGGTGGAAGTGAATCACTCGAGCTGTATGCTGTATGAGTTTTGAGGGGATGACTGTCTTGGATCCATAAACTAAGCTGTAAGGGCTGTGACCTGTAGCTATGTGAGGGGTTGTCTTGTAAGCCCATAACACTCTTGGGAGGTCGTCTACCCAACTTGATCCAGTATCTTGGATTTTAGTTTTCAAGTGGTCAAAAATTATCCTGTTTGTCACCTCTATTTGGCCATTCAATTGAGGGTTACCTACTGAAGTAAAATGTTGGGTGATTCCCAAGGCCTCACACCATCTTTGGGTATTTTTGCTCTGGAACTAGGTCCCATTGTCTGAAATAAGGATCTTAGGCAAACTAAAATAACAAACGATGTTTTTCCAGATAAAACTTTTGATGGTTGCGTCTATTATTTTTGGGATAGCTTCAGCTTCGACCCACTTGATGAAATACTCGATTGCTACAATTATAAACTTTTGTTAACTTGTAGTCTTTGGTAGTAAGCTTAAAATATCGATCCCCCACTGGTCGAACGATTAAGAAATCTGAACATTGACTATGGGCGCAGTGGGTTGATGCGAGAGGTTCGAATGGACTTAGCATGATGGACATTTTTGAGCAAAATCAACAATATCTTTCAGTAAGGTCAGCTAAAAGTATCCATACTTGATGATTTTATGAGCAAGGGATCTTTCCCTTGAATAGTTCC
>JACGDI010003566.1:30274-41290 GCA_014898725.1 Jacaranda copaia | reverse complement strand
TTATCGAATCCTTGGCCTCAAAATTTCCCTCGACCTGTTCTACAACCAACTGGGAATTTGTGATTGCAGCCAGGTGGTCGACTCCTCGATCGAGTGCCATTCTCATTCCAGTAAAGAGGGCCTTGTATTCTGCCTCATTATTAGTAATTACATAGTCGCGTTTGATCACAAAATCACACTCCTCTGCTGTCGGAGAGCCACTCCAACTCCCCCTCCAGATGTGGTGGGTGATCCATTAATGTTCAAAGTCCAAATAAGAAGAGTTTTGTTGCTCTTCTTCGGGAGATCGACCCGTCTGATGATGAAGTCAGCCAAGACTTATGCTTTGATGGTTGTTCTGGGTTGGAAAGTGACATTAAATTCTCTCAACTCAATGACCCATTTCATTAACCTCTCAGATGTGTCTCGCTTCGAGAGCACTTGCTTCAACAGTTGATTGGAGAACACTACCATGGCATGAGACTGGAAATATGGACGCAACTTTTGAGCTATGATGACTAATGCTAGGGCAAACTTCTTGATCTCCAAGTAGTTATATTCTGATCCTTGGAGTGACTTACTGTAATAGTAAATTAGCTATAAGACCTCTATCCTTGGGATGTTCAGTGAAGTATAGTCATGGAAGCGCTTTATTGGAGATTGACCTCTCCCCTTCTGTTTCTAGTAATCTCTTTCTTTATTTTTCTTTTTGTTGACCTTAGGGTTTTCGAACTTCAGCTTGTTCATCTCTTTCTTGTTCATGTATCTCTCCACCAGGTTGAGCAATTCCTCCATCGACTGTGGGTGCTTTTGCACTAAAGCATTAGCGCATTTTTTATATCCAAGCCTTAAGAACAACATATCGATTAAGAACTCAATCTTGGGGTTGTCAATCTTTAGGATCTTCATGTTGAACCTTGTAAAAAATTCACAGAGGAACTCTCCCTCATTCTGCTTGATGGTGTAGAGATGGGTATGAGAGAGCTTCGTCTTTCATCGACTGGTGAACTGGTACAGGAATTGTAACACCCCAAATTTTTAAATCATAAAATGTTACAAAATGTGGAATCAATAAATTTAGGTTGATTAATTCCAAGTTGATTTAATTCTAGTTTGGAGTCTTGATTGCATGAAATTATAAAGTTTTGGGAGTCAAGGTAAGACAAAGAAAAGCTCATGAACTTAAAAATAAATTAGTTTAGGCTTAAATGATCAGAATTAAGAAATTTTAGGGGTCAATGTGCAAGAATTAAAAATAGAAGGAGTTAATTGAAGATTGTGGACCAAATTCAAGGCGGTTAAGAAGTTTTGGGGTAAGATTGAAGTTGGTCAAGAAATTCTAGGGTCAATTTGTAAGAAGATGAAAATTATTTCTATATATACAATTAAGGACAAAATTTCTTTAAATTTTCAAAAGCCAACCCAACCTTCCCCTAATGTTTGTTTTCCTCCATTTTTGCTCAAAACCAAAAACCAAAGGTACCATTAGCTTTCTCTTAGATCAAGGAACACAACGATACTAAGAACAACCTAAAATAATTGATGAATTGTTAGAATCTTCAAGCGTGACGGAGCTTCAACAAGGCGGCGGTGATGGGTTTTCAATTTTTGACGGCATAAATGGTTAAAGGGTAGGTAGGTTTTGATGGGCTCGTTGAGAGGAACATTTTGGTACCATTTAATTGAGTTTTCAATGATTGAAGATGGAGTAATTGAGATGAGAAGACGACAGTGGCGCTAAGGTTGCAGCAGCAATTTTTACCCAATTTACCGGTAAGGAAGCAATGAACAAATAAATTGATTTAGGCATATTAATAAGCTCGATGAGATGCACTGATTGGTCCAGGTCGTTTGTACCCAGGTGGTGGTAGTTGGTGGTGATAGCCAATGGCGGATGGCGTTGAAGTGGCAACAAATGGGCAAAACATGTGAAATCTAATTCTAAACTCGTCTGGGCTATTCTTGGCTAATGACTGGATTTTGATTCAACCCAATTTGAGTAAATTTCAATAATCAAATTTTAATTCGATTAAATTATTGAATGTAGTTAGATTTTCGAATTGAGGCATGACATTAGCATGAACTAAGACCACTAAATTATAGTTTAGCCTAAGTTGTGAATTAATCTTATTAAGTCAAGATTGTTAATTATAGTTGACTCAAGCTAACGATTTAATTTTACCAGTGTTGGGCTAATTATTAATTATAAGACCTAATCTTGATAAGTTAAGGAAAATATATTTATATTATATCCTTGGACCTAATAACAAGACCTGTTATAAACTAAATAGGATTATGTTCAAATTTGAGTCTTAAGTTAGGTGAATGTTAGGATGAAAATAAGTTATCAGAGTAATGTTGTTAAGACCTTTCGTAAGATTTTAGCAGCCAGTTTACCAACATGACAAGTTAAGGAATTGATTGGTAATTGTCTTGCATTTCTGTGTGACATGGAACTTGAGAATTATGACTGAATAGTTAGAGTAGTTGAGGAACTTGAGGAGAATATTTGAACGTGTTAAAAATTATGATTTAGATATTGTAATTGGTGTTGGGTTTAGATTATTTGCTTGGAATTTTAAATCAATTGGAAGCAAGATTATGAACTGTTTAAACATTTAAGCACTATTAGGACTACGTCAGAATACCTTTGAGTTAATAAAAATGTTCGTTATATTTATAGTTGAGATTTGAGAATTGATAAGATGATAACTCAAGTTATCTTATGACAGTTCTTGGGCTAACTAGGAAGCCATGACTTGAGCAACCACGGGTAGGAATTCCTCTGCATTTATCAAGTGAGTTTATACTCCGTAGTATAGGATTCTTTGCTGAGGAAAGAATATAGATACTTGTTACTATATGCTGTTCATTTGCTTTCTCTCAATTTCTGTGTTAGAAATAGTACTCTATATTGCCCTTTCATATTGAGCACTTCTGTTATCTTTGATTGACATCGCTTTATCTAAAATTGACAATTATGTTGAGGAAGATGAAATGATTTTGAAATATATGTTTTATTGCCATGTCTTATGGATTCCAGCCTGGTACTGAGCCAGTTTTATGGTAACATGGTGACTTAATTTGTGTTATAAAATACTGTTGAGCACTGATTATTGGTCACTAATACTGAACTGATTATTGATACCCTTGGGGTGGGCCCTAGGATTGGTACCAAAAGACGGCCGGGCGGTATGGACCGGCGGTGGCTGGTCTCTGACTGATACCCTATTCTAGTTATCCTATCTCCTAGGCGATTGGAGGTAACTATCTACGAGCAGGATAAGGCATGTAGCTGGCCATATTGTCTGTTTATGAATATTCGAGTCGATCACTCGGGCTGGAGAGATAAGGATTTTTGTGTTGTTCTTGAAAGTGGAGAGACAAGGTTGGAGAACTACCAACAGCATGTTTTGTAAAGGTATTATGGATTTCTTTTTTAGTGTTATTCAATTTAGTCTTTTGTTCCCTAACTATATCCGTTATTTGAGTTCTCAGCTCAATGTTTATGTTTTGAAACCTTTGCAAGAGATAGTGAATTTTGTGAAGTCTCATCACTGGTATGGAACAGTGATGGGATAAATCACTCTTAAATTGTGAATAAAATCTTCTCTCACAATTGCTAAATATATTTATATTTCTACTTACCTCTACTATTTGTGAAATTGTCACCTTATTGTTATGGCTAAATTACCTCACTAAGTCATTCAGATTTACATTGTATTGTTGTTTCTTTCATTCTTTGCCCAAGATAGAATCACGTAACAAAGATAGGTTGACCCAGGCAACATGAGGTAATGAGGGTTATAGAAGTGTTGAGTGCTATTCAAGGCATGTCAATTCATAACTCGACACTTGATAATTATTGTTGTAGAAGTTAATTATTTTAAAAATTTTGAGCAGTATATTTTCTGTTATGGTAAGAGTGGTGATATAAGGTAGGTAGCACCTTGGTAGGAAGTAAGCACCTCATGGCTGGGGAGTTGCAGGAATTTATTGCAAAGTTAGTCGTAAGAGCATATTGATGAGGGTTCCAACTTAACAAACTAATTGAGCGCTATACCCTAAAAAGCGGTCACCAACATCTTCGCATAGATGTATTCATTATACCAATGCAGCTACAACATATGTTTGAATTGCATCAAGTGCTCGTTGGGATCCGTTGAGGTATCATATCATGGGAGTTTGGTCAGGACCTTGGCATCAACAGCAATGCACTCATCAACAATCTCCTGAATAAATTGCAAGCCTCTCTCTTGATGAAACCTTTGGGTGCCCTTTTGGTTGGCACCCATTTAGTGTTTCTTCTTGAGATCTTATTGAGGCGTCTGTTCAGTTGCTGCACTTGGTGGAAAACTTCCTCTTACTCCTCTTGATTAGCTTGGGTAATACTTCAATCAAAATGAGGCCTTGCGCACTCGGCCTTATCGTGCTATAGGGCTTGAATTAGCAGGGCTAGGCCACATGATTTGCTAATTCATCTATTTCTTCACACTGGTCTAGTCTGAAACATTTGACCTTATCGTGCTGTGGGGCTTGATTATGTTGAACGTAATGGTCTATGGAGTTAGGAATTTCTTCCCTTAGCTTGAGTTACTTTCTCTTTCTTTAGGGATGCTTGGGTCCTACTTCTTATCTGGCTAAGGGTTGCCTGGACTCTTGATGACCATGACTGTGTTGAGGGGACTTTTCCTCTAGGGGTGACAGTTGCAGAGTTGCATTGCCAGCAGGGGCTAACACGGTTGTGTGCCTATTCAATGTCATAGAAAATTGAGCAGAGATCTGGGTAGTTATTTATCCACTTTTAAGTTGCATTAGTTGAGGTATGGTTAGTGTTACAACTTGCTCTGGTGAGGCGCTAAGGTTTGGGGCATGCAAACCTTGTTGGGGCTGAGGGAAGGTGAAGATATTATCCTCCTATTATTCTCCCTTTTGGATGCGGCTTTCTTGGTGTTTACCATTTTCTCAATTGCAATCTCAAGTTTCCCATAGACGGCGTTAAAAATGATGGGATTGAAAGTTGTTTTTAGTGAATTGGGTACTATTTGGGCTAATTCAACCAGAGACGTTGAATGATCTAACAATAAGATCTTTTTTGGCTTGAAATCTGCAATCAATAGTAAATATCAGACTAGCCAAGGTGCCCTCAGTTAAGGCACTTGATGCTCAAGTTAGTACTGGTCTAGTGAGATAACTAAGTAGTAGAGTAAGAGCCTATAGTGTACATGGCATACCTTGAGGGTGGTTGGCAATGGGGTATTTATAATCTTCTTTAGGTGGATGATATGTCTAAGATGCCTCTATTAAGTATAGAGGGCTTTTGTCTTTACTTGGGAGTTGTTGGTCATTTCTAATCTCGGTACTATTTCAGGTGGCATTACTTCTTACTTTTAGGGTGAAAAGTACTTTAGATGTGTGCCTCTTGATAGAGTTGGTGGTAGAGGCGGTACTGAGGTGGCACGCGCCATTAATGCATAGACATACTGCTTGTCAGAGCATTGAATGCGACAAGAATATGATTTATCATCGGAGTGGGCATTCTGGTCGATGGTGATTGATTAGACAAGGTGGTCAATCAGAGAGATGGCTGAATGGACTAGACCGCTTGAAGCCTTTTGTTGGGTAGGATCAAAAACTATTCGCTTGACCTGGCGGTTGTGATAGAGTGGCCTAACGCATTGGTCTGGAAGCATAGTTGGGCGTTGGTTGTTAAGTGGGTTTGGAAACCCTGTCTAGAGTCGATAGCTTATTGGTTTAGGCTTGTTGGGCTATCCCATATTAGTGTCTAATCTCTTTTTGGTATGCTTTTGTGTGATATATTTAATCTATCCACTATCCTCACATCTTTCTTTTCATTTTTTTCTTTTTTTCCTTTTTTCTTTTTAATAATCTTCACAACTATAACTATATAGTAACTACCATTCACAATCCACACATTCTATTGTAAGAAATAATTTAAACCCAAGGTGCACATATCCATGAAATCAAATCACCATAAATAGAATGATTTATTTACATATTTGTTTGAGTTATGAGATTGATGATCAATGATTACTACAATTTTACGATTGATTGCCAAGTCTTGCTCTCCTTCTCGCACAAACCACTTGACAGCTTTAATGGGATAGCAATATCAAAACGTGGAGTGGAGAGGGGACTTAACCACAATATATATAAGATAAAACTCTAGAGAGCCCTCCCATCACGGGCTTCTAAGATTGGGCCTACACTAGCTGTCATACCAAGTCTATTTAGAAAAGGGCATTAACAACATTGGGTTAAAATATTTGGCCCTATGAGTTTATCTTATTAACCGTATTAAGTTAGCCCATTTTTATTTTATCAGAAAACAAATCCAATTAATAGAAGTCCACATATTGGAATAAAATTCCAACATTCTCCCACTTGGACAAATATTAATTGTAACTTTAAAAAACAAATAAAAGGGCAAGTTTGAGAAAATGACTCTCGGGCTAAATTACAAAAATATTTTAACTATGGTCACATTTTAAGGAAAAGAAATACGACAATGAGATAAAACTGCCAACATAATTCGGTCTAATAAAAATTACTAATACTGGATCATGATGGTAATTGTATCTTTCATTAATACAAAACCTTCCATGGTCACATATACCAGTAATTCCACCGACATGGATTCAGACATGGTGGTGTAGCAAGAAATATCAATTAAAATATGACCCAAATATGTATGCTATTTCATTGTTGGTTCTCCAATTTTCTTGTAAGATATGGATTTCTAGAACTATATGAAATCCCAAGAAAATTTGATTTTCTTATAAGATATAGGCCTCTTGAGCAATACGAAACCTTAAGAAAATCCACAATTTTCTTGTAGACATGAATTTCTAGAAACAATATGAAATTCCAAGAAAATCTAACTTCAAAAGAAGTCATGCATGCCTTGTTCAATACTAAATACAACAGGGTGTTATTTATGTGACATACCTAACTCTCAAGATCAACACCCAATCTCAAGACACATGTTAAGTGAAATATAACCACAAAATGTGCACACAATTATAATAAATATATCAACAATTGAAAAATAATCTCGTATTAATAAAAGCCAATAAGACAAAAAGCTTCAATGTTGTAACAATTTTAATAAAGAAAATATCTCACTTAACTCAAGCATCAAAAGACTTAATCATACTCATGTGTTCTACATGTCTTTTGAAAATAATAGGCCTCAATCCCTTGGTCAAAGGGTCTGCTAGAATAGAGTCGGTATCGACATGCTCTATCATGATAGTTCCATTTTAACCAAATTCCTCACAGCAAGATATTTAAGCTCTACATGTTTAGATGTACTGGAGGATTTATTATTTCTTGAAAAGAACACAACAACAATATTATCACAATAAATCCTCAATGGCTTAGAAATTGAATCAACAACTAAAAGCCTAAAATGAAATCCTTTAGATTTTTCTCAAATGTCTCAAGACTTTCTTAATAGCCACTAAATGTTCTTGTTCTAAATTAGAGAAATGGCATCCAAAAACACCAATAGCAAAGGTTATATCATGTCTAGGACAGACCTGTGCATACATTAGACTGCCAACAATGCTAAAATAAGAAACACCTTTCATGAACTCTTGCTCAAGTTTGTTTTGTTTTTTTTAGGGCATTGTGCAAAGGTAGGGTTATCACCTTTTACAATAGGCACATCTCCAAGTTTATAAGTTTGCATGTTAAACTTAACCAAAGCACGATCTATGAAACTCACTTGAGTAAGCCCCAACAAGCCTTGCATTTGATCATAGTAGATCTTTATTCCAAGAACCAAGCAATATTTTATCAAGGCCATCCATAGCTATGATATAATATTGGTTTGTTCTCATTGAGCAAATTCAAATTACTACTAGCAAGCAAAATATCATCAATAAAACAGTAAATATATGAAATTGCTCCCACTAGTTTTGAAGTAAATAGAATGGTCCACCATCCACCTTATGTTTAAAAACCTTAATAAAAAAAGTCACGTCATTATCAAACTTCAAGTACCATTGATGAGAAGCATGTTTAAGGTCATAAATTGGCTTATTCAGCTTATGCACTAGGTATTTCTTCCCCTCTTAAAAAAAACCCTCTGTTGAGTCATATAAACTTCCTCAGCAAGGTCATCATTAAGGAAAACTGTCCTAACATCCATTTGGTGGAATTTCAAATCAAAATGAGCTATTAAACTCATAAAAACCCTAAAGGAATCTTTGGAAGAAACTGGAAAAAAGATGTCAACATAATTAATTCCAGCTCTATGAATAAAACTTTAGCTACAAGTTTAATCTTAAATCTTTCAATCTTCCCTTTTGAGTCTTTCTTAGTTTTAAACACCTATTTGCAGCCTACTGTTTTTCGACCTTGGGACAAATCAACTAACTCCCACACATTATTCCCTTTCATTGAGTGAATTTCATCCTCCATAGTACTAAACCACATGTCTGATTGAGGACTAGACATGGCATCAGAATAGCTGATAGGATCAGTTACAGGACTAACATCATAATCACTTTCTAAGATATACACATAGTAGTCATCAAGAATTGCAGGATTTCTTTCTCTACTAGAACGTCTAAGAGGCATTTGATGGATATGATTTTGAGGTGGATCAATATTCAAATCGGTCTCCATATTAGCATTAGGTGTATCTACTTGTTCATGAGGATTCTACATTTCATGTGCAAAGGGTAAAGAAAGTGTAATAGATTCAATTAAATCATCAACTACTATAGGATGAGAATATTCATTCCTAATAGGTATATCATGCTCTAAGAACCTAACTGTCTGAGATTCAACCACTTGAATTCCATGCGAAGGACAAAAGAATCTATATCCTTTAGAATGATCTAGATATCTAATGAAATAACCTCGAATAGATCTGGGGTTAGTCTTTTTGTCAAAAAGGCTGTAAATTCTAACCTCAGTAGGACATCCCCACACACAAAAATAATTTAAGCTAGGTTTCTTACCAACCCACAACTCAAAAGGTGTTTTTGGAACTGATTTGGTAGGAACACAATTAAGTACATACATGGCGATTCTTATGGCTTCACCCCAAAGAAATTTAGGTAACTGACATCGACTCATCATGCTTATCATCATTTCAACTAGGGTGCAATTATGCCTTTCGACTACACCATTTTGCTCAGGACTCCCAGGCATAGTAAATTGAGCAAAAATTCCAAATTCTTGCAAATACTTGGCAGATGGTCCTATATATTGTCTTTTCTCATCCTTTTGCTCAATTAACATAAAACTTTATATCACCAAAGTTAAGACTAGGAAGAATGACTTCTTTTATCAATCTTTCTATCCTATTTTTGCAAATATGGCCAATGCTTACACCATATCAAGGAAAAAACATCACTATTTTGGGTCTTTAAAATATAATATTTTCCATATTAAAGGAACAATAAATTTGATTGGCAGCCAAAGTCAACATAAACAGGCTAGTGGACAAAAATTACAACCAATATTTATTTTTTTTGAGTCTGACATCAAATTAATCTTTCCTTTGCCAAAAGAGATAAAACAACCAAATTGTCTAAAATAGAAATCGAAATTAAGTTCTGAGTGAAAGTTGACACATAGAAAACATTTTCCAAAAATAAGGAAGCCTATTTGTCCACTCTCCCTCTTAATTTTCTCTTCTCCAGAGCAAAGTTGTTTGAGACCTACATGAACAATATAATTATTAGGAAGGGAAGTAAAAATCTTTGAGTTTGGATTAGATAAGAACTATTTTCAAAATATACTTCTTAACCTTGCTAGAATTATTATACTTCATACACATCAAATCACTTATAAGATTCTAGCCTCAAACTTATCAAATATTTGATATCTTTGTCCTACTGCATCAAAAATTCCCTAACATTATTAGTCTAACAAAGTGCAGTAACCAAATGCTCTCCAATTGAATTTTTCATAGCTAAAAATGTAGATGATTGAACCCCTCCCACTAGATGTAAACTATTTCATGCTTTAACCTTTTATTATCTCCACCATTCAATACTTCAATAGTAGTATTACCATTATTTAAATTCACAGTAATTGTGGGAAACAACAAGAATGCAACAAACCACGTTAATAATAGGCAATATAGCTTAATTCGTCGTAGAGTCCTCATGAGTCATGACAAACTCTCCTTTTGGCAGAAAATGTCACACACACAAGGCCTCTCATGCAAGAACAGTACAGAGATATACTAATTGTTGAAAAGTTGCCTCTTTTGGGAAACAAGTCTTCTAAATTAACATTTTCCTGTCAATATGTTCCGCACCAATAGAACCAATTATCACACATATCTAACCCCCTTTGGGTAGGTAAGAATGCATAATAACACTTACTCGAGATATGCATGCCACAAATTTTATAAGTCTTAATAAATAGAACACTTTGGTGCAACTATTTATTTCAACCTATAAAATAAGCACATGACTGAGTTCAATCATTAATTGCCCAACTTGCACACATGCAATATGTATACAAGACTCCCAGAAAATTGAGTACTAAAGCAAGGAGTTCTTAAATAACATTTGTAGCATTCAAGTTATTTCAAAATTTAATTTGCTTGACTATCTCTTAATAAATAAAGTACCCTTAGAACTATTTGATAAGTTCAATTTTAAAGTTCTAAATCAATAGACACATTTTAAAAGCACATTGATATATATAAGAAGATAGAAAGTAGAATTGTAAATAAAGTGATTCAGTTTATGTGAACCAGAAAGGTACAATATATTTTCTACCATACAACACGATAAGTGATAGCATTACTTTGTCTAAGAACCATAAACTCTATACATCAAAAATTATTTATGGCCAAATAGAAAGGTGGTGTACAAGTTCATCATTTTGCTACTTGTTATTCACATATTTAAATTAATACAAGTCAAAGCATTATCCATGATCAACAATAATTGCATGCTTTAACAATCAAGTAGTATTTGCATGTGATTTGCATGAATATGCAACATTCCACAAGTATATATAGGGTGCTCAAAGAATTATTTT
>JACGDI010003566.1:13823-30174 GCA_014898725.1 Jacaranda copaia | reverse complement strand
CTATACCCTAAGTTTCCCATCCTTCAGGTCAACTATGATGATCTTTCAGTATATTCTACCCTTCTAACAGAAAATAGCATTATCAATGTTATAATGGCATTTTTATTACTATTTGATATGGGATGGCCCAACAGGCCTAACAACCCAATAGCTATCAACCCCAGAATACACTTTTAGGCCTACCTCGCCTCAGAGGCATAATTAGGCTGTCGACCATCGCCTTGCCACCTATGCAGCAAGGCCGAGCTACTCAACCATAGCCCCCCAGGTCAAGTGGAGAGTTCTTGATCATATCCAACAAGATATATTGAGCGTCATGCCCCCCAAGACTGCTTACTCCCTTCTATCATTTCTTTGGTTGACCTATTATCAACCATAGAGGTCACCTTAACACTAAATCATATCTCTATCTTTTTTAATACTCTGATAGGTAGCATGCCTCTGTATTAATGGTGCATGTCACCCTAATATCACCTCTGCCTCTATTTCTATTAGGAGGTGCATCACTAGAGTACTATTCTATCCTACAGAGTAGGAGGTGGTGTCATTTGGAATAGTATAGGAATATGAGCTAATCTATAGCCTCCATACAAGGACAAGAGCCTTCTACACTTGATAGGGGCATTTTAGACATATTACTCACCTAGAGAAGACTATAAATACCCTGTTGCCAGCTACTCTCAAGGTATGCTATTCTACATTATACGCTTTTACTCCGGTGCTCGATTTATCTACTTAACTAATACTAACTTGAGCATTAAAATTCCCTCAGCTAGTCCGACTTGTGCTCATGATTGCAAATCTCAGTCCAAAGATATTTCTCATTTGGACCATCTAACCAGCTAGGTCGAATTAGCCCAAAGACTAACCCAATCCAATAAAAATGGCTTTCAACCTCTTTATTTTGGCACTGTCTATGGGAACCTTGAGATTGTAATAAAAAAATGGTGACTACCAGGCATGTTGCATCTAAAAGGAAGAAAAATAGAAGGACAACTCTCCTCATCTCCCTCAACCTTAGTAAGAATTGCATACCCTAGGACCCAGTGCCCTATTGAAGTAAGTTGTTACCTTAACTATGCCTCAACTAATATAATTAATTAGTGAACAAATTTCTGCTAAGCTCTCTGCTACCCTGAATTGGCCCACAGCCATGCCTGCCCTAACAGCTAGCGTAACTCTGCAACTGCCACCACTTAAAAAAAGATCCTCAAGGGAGAGCTACTGTCGTCTAGAGTCTAGGCAGTCATTGACCAAATGAGAGGTTAGCCCTAGACGCCTTCCCAGAGAAAAGGGTTGACTTAATCCTTAAGAATAAATTACTAATTTCATTGACCATTACATTCGGCTTATTCAAGCCCAACAGCGCGATAGGGTTGAATATTTGAGATTGGACCAGCAGAAAAAGATTGGCGAGTCATCAGATCATGCAGCTCGACCCATTTGAGCCCCACAACATGATAGGGCCAAGTATGCTTGGCCTTAATTTGAACAAAATATAACTCAAGCAGACCAAGAAGCGTGGGAAATAGTATCTCACCAAGTCTAATGGCTGAACATATGCCTCAAAGAGATATTAAGAAAAAATATAAAAAAATCCCTAACCCTGATAGTCCCCAAAGACTCTGCCAATAGAGAGGGTCATCATTCGTCCAGGAGATAATAGACGAGCACATTATCATCGACACTAAAGTCCTAACTGTACTTCCATGATACGATAGCTTAACTAACCCAAAATGATACTGATGTGGCTTGAACACATGATCCAACTACATGGTCATAACAAGTATATACACGTGAAGCTGCTTGTTACCATATTTCAGGGTATTGCACTCCACTGGTTTTTCAAACTTGAGCCGGCATTGATATATTCCTATGACCAATTGTGTGATAAGTTCTTTCACCAGTTTACTAGTCGACGAAAGGCGAAGCTCCCCTATACCTATCTCTATATTATGAAGTAGAATGAGAGAAATCCCTCTGTGATTTCTTTACTAGTTTTAACATAGAGGTGTTGAAAATTGACAACCCAATGATTGAGTTTCTTATCAATGTCATTTTCTTAGGACTCAGGCATAAGGAGTACGCTAGTGCATTGGTGCGAGAATGCCTTCGGTCGATAGAGGAGGTACTTGACTAGGCAAAGTGGTATACAACCAGGAAGAGATAAAAAGATTAAAATTTAGCAACCTTAAGATTGAGAAAAAGAAAAATAAGAAGAAAGATGATCGATAGCAGATGGAGGGTCATTGATCTCCCTTCCAATGCTTCCATGACTACACTTCACTCAATCTTTTGACAAAAGAGGTGCTGTTCGTAATCTAGCATGATAACCTCTTCAAAAAACTAATAAAACTAATTAAGATAGAGGCCATGAAAAAATTAAATAAATATTGCTACTTCCACAAGTGAAGGGGCCACAACATGAAAAATTATTTCAATCTCCATGATGAAATTGAGAGGCTAATTAGATAGGGTTATCTCAAGAAATATGTGGCTGAAAGTGCCCAGATAGAAGGGGGCAAAATTGATCAAATTCCTTGTAGAGAAAGATCGATTAGATCGAGGAGAGAGGATAAAGGAAATAAACCCACATAGGATAACCATTCACTCATTTGAGGAGCGATTGACATGATTGTGGGAGGTCCTATTAATGGGGACTTAAAATCAATGAGAAGGCAGATGTAGAGAAGGTTGGAATCAACTAAGGCCTCCCTAGTTAAAATAATATTGCATTTGTCCACCTATGCAAAAGCTATCTCTTTCATCGATGATGACTTTGCCTATCTTAACAGCAAGAGCATCAACCATAAAGCTGACTGTCCCATGGTGGTCTTTGTTGAGATCACCAACTTTGAAGTAAGAAAGGTTTTGGGCAGCAATGGCAGCTCCGCCAATATCATTTTCTTATTGACACTAAAAGGGATGAGTCTGGGCCAGTTGAAGTTTGAGCTTGTGCGAATACCCCTAGTCACTAGATAGCTCTATTAATTTATCTATATCATTCATGGAGGTACCCCGTAGGAGAATACTCATGATTAATTACCTTGTAATCGATACCTCATTCGCCTATAATGTGATAATTGGATGGCCAACTCTGAATGACTTTTGGGCCATTGTCTCAACGTACCACATGAAAATCAAATTTTGACCTAAGCAGGCATAGACGAGCTGTTGTGCAACATTAAGAGGTATAATAATGTTATACTATTTTGATTGAGTCGAGTGAGTAGAAGACTCGATGGTAATTGAAGACCTCAAGGGATGCCCCTGTAGCAGAACTCGAGAGGCCAAAGCTAATAAGAAGAGAAAGTTGGAAGATATTAGAGTGGAGCCCGTTGGGGAGTTCAAAATAGTTAAGCTAGAGCCTGGGAACCCCGATAAGACCACTAGGATTGGAACTAACATGGGCCACCACATAAAATATCTCATGGTTGATTTTTTGTGGAGAAATATCAATGTTTTTACTTGGAAGGCATTCGATCTCCAGAGGATTAATCTTAGTGTAATCGTTTATTGCCTTAATGTGGACCTCTCATACAAGCCCGTCAAGTAGAAGATGAGAACTTTCAATGCTGAGAGGTGCTAGATCATTAAGGAGAAACTTAACAAACTTTTAGATATAGGCTATATTGTAGAAATTTAGTACCCATCTTGACTTTGTAATGTTGTACTCGTTCCCAAGAATGAAGAAAAATGGCACATGTGTAACGATTTCACTGATTTGAATAAAGCTTGCCCTAAAGATCTTTACCCCTCGCCTTGTATATATTTATTAGTGGATTCTATCGGTGGTTGTGAACTATTAAGTATAATGGATGCTTTTCAGAGATATTAGTAGATATTCATGGCACACGAGAACAGGGACAAGACCTTTTTTGTGGCCCTAAATAGGGTTTATTACTTTTTGGTCATGCCTTACGAGCTAAAAAATATAGGTGCAACCTACCAGAGACTAGTTAGCTTTATGTTCAATAATGAGATTGGCAAGTTTATAGAGGTTTATATCGATAACGTGATCATTAAAACAGAGAAGGACAAAGACCACTTACTCGGCCTCAACTGCCTTTGCTATTTTACATGTATTTGACATGAAATTAAACCCAAACAAGTGTATGTTCAGAGTTTGAAGAGAAATATTCTTGGGTTATATAATTAGTCAAAGAGGTATTGAGGCCAATCTACAGAAAATTTAGGCAGTGTTGGACATTGCACCTCCTTGAATAGTTAGAGATGTACAATGCTTGGTCAGGATGATCATATCTCTTAGTTGATTCATTGCCCATCTGGTTGACAAGAGCTTTTCTTTCTTTAAGATACTTAGGGTTGCCAAGAAGTTGGGCTTCCAATGGAATGCATAGTGTGATCAGGATCTAGTTAAATTAAAGTTATACTTGTCCTCGCCTCCTATGCTCGTCAAGCTAGAACTAGGAGAGGTGTTGCACATTTGCTTGGCTATTTTTGAAGCCTTGATTAGCTTAGTTCTGGTCTCAACTAGAGATGAAAATCATCAATCAGTTTATTACTGTAGCAAGATGCTATAAGGGCCAGAGCATAACTACTTGGACATCAAAAAGTTTGCCTTCGTATTAGTTACTACGGCTCAAAAGCTACAACTATACTTTTAGTCCCATGTAATCATAGTACTAACAAACCAACCATTGAAATAAGTACTCTCAAATCCAGATACATTAGGGAGATTAACAAAAATGGGCTATCAAATTAGGAGAATTCGGCATCACCTTTTATCT
This sequence comes from Jacaranda copaia, assembly GCA_014898725.1. Classification (NCBI taxonomy): domain Eukaryota; kingdom Viridiplantae; phylum Streptophyta; class Magnoliopsida; order Lamiales; family Bignoniaceae; genus Jacaranda; species Jacaranda copaia. Next base: position 25,423 of record JACGDI010003566.1, on the reverse strand, counting down.
CAGAATAGCTATTAAAGTACAAATTTTCACAGACTTATTGTCGAGCGAGTCGATCTCTCAGAACAAAATTGTGAAACCCCTCTTGTTTGGACCTTGCACATTAATGGGTCAGTGACCACATTAGAAGATGGCATATGTGTTGCTCTCCATTCCCTATCAGCAAAAGAATATGACTTTGCAATCAAGATTGATTATGCAGTCACCAATAATAAGGTAGAGTATGAAGCCCTTTTCGCTGGAATGAGGATGGTACTTGATCGAGAGGTCGAGCACCTGGTAGCAATCATAGACTCCTAGTTGGTCGCAGAACCGATCAAAGAAAATTTTGAAGCTAAGGACTCAACAATGAGCTAGTACCTAGCAGAGGTCAAAAGACTACAACAGTGTTTAAAAAGTTCATCCTCAGTTAGGTACCTCGATCAAAGAATGAGTGAGTAGATGCTTTGTCCAAATTTACCATCTTGACTAGGGGAATAAGATATAAAATGATAACCTTTTTGGTCATCGATAAACTATCAATAGCCATCCTTGAATAGAACTTTATGGGAAGTATTGAAGAGATACTTCTTTCATGACAGGATCTGATAAAGCTTTACCTGAATCAGGGCATAATTCTCAAAGATAAAAATGAGGCACGCCGACTTTGAGGATAAGTTGTCAAGTTCGCTCTCAATGAGCATAGCTAGCTCGATAAAAGTTTAATCTCTGGACCACCCTCAAGGTGCTTGGACTCTGACTAGGCTTATGAGGTCCTGTAGGATATCCACGCAGGCATGTGCGGGAACTATTTAGGAGGAAGATCCTTTACTTATAAGATCATTAGATATCAATACTTTTGGCCCACTCAACTGAAGATACTGTTAACTTTGATCAAAAGTGTCCATCTTGCTAAGTCCACTTGAACATCTCACATCAGCTTGTCGCACCCATGATCAATGTTTAGGTTGCTTGGCCATTTGACCAGTGAGGGATTGACATTCTGGGGTCTTTTCCATAGATGATGGGTCAGAGAAAGTTCATAATTGTGACAGTCGAATATTTCACAAAGTGGGTCGAGGCTAAGGCCATCCTAAAAATAATTGACACATTATCAAAAGCTTTATTTAGAAAAACAACATCTGCCACTTTGGTCCCCCAAGATCCTTATTTCAAACAATGTGACATAGTTTTAGAGCAAAAACATGCAAAGTTGGTGCGAAGCTTTAAGGATCACCCAATAATTCACCTTGGTAGGAAACCCTCAGTCTAATGGCCAGACAGAGGTAACGAAGAAAATAATCCTTGACCACTTGAAAACCTGAATGTAGAGGATCGAGTTGAGCTGGGCAAACGACCTCTCTAGGATGTTTTAGGAATATAGGACTACCCTTTGTATAGCCATGTGTCTAGCCCTTATAGTTTGGTCTATGGTTTTGAAGCAGTTATCCCATTTGAATTTATACAACACACAGCTCGAGTGATCCACTTCAACTCGATTAGGAATGCATTCAAAAGAAAAGTCGACCTCGAGACCATTGGCTAGTAGCAATAAGAAGCCTATAGTACTATGCAATGCTATCGATTGAAGATGGCAAAAAACTACAACAAAGAGGTCCAACCTTGCCATTTCAAGGTTGGGAGCTTTGTTCTTAAGAAATCAGAAGTATTTAAGAATGTGGGCAAGCTCAACCCAAAATGGGATGGCCCTTACTCGGTTGTTAAGATATCAAAGAACATCATAAATCGACTAGCAGATATCAACGACAATGAACTTCCATATCCATGGAACACCATTAACTTGAAGAGATTCTATATATGAAAGTTTTGTAACACTCAATGTATTATTTGATGTAAATAAAGTTTTTAGCAACTCTACTATCATTTACTTGTAATGCTACAGCAGCAAATGTTCCCACTTGCCTCATATAACTCAAAAGTTCACAGTTGACTCTGTAATCAACCTCATAAGTAGTTTTAAGCTACCAAATCAAGGCTTCTCAGCCTAAAGCTTGTAGTTGACCACGTAGTTGACCCAAGAAGCTGCTCCAATCTACTAAATCCAAGCAATGACCTCACACCAATGATTAAAGTAAAATCATTTAATGTACTTTCCAAATAAGATCAGTTACCTCTCGACCACATAGTTGAGCAGAACCTTCATGAAAACACCAAGATAATTTGATTATCTAAACAATGACCATACGACTCAACCTTGAAGTTGAAGATAATTTGTAAACAAAGCATTAAACACACAAATCTATTTTGACAAAAGCACACATTTTTGTGAAAGGTAATAACCTTAATCAACCCTAACATTGTGTGCATTTATGCAGTCATTGTTATAGGATTCATGCTAATTAATTTGATTATCAACTATCCATATTTGATAAGATAATTGAGGTTAAAGTAAAGTAAAGCAAAAGGTGGCTAACTATATGTTGATGAAATAACAATTCTATTTCATTAAATGGAATTCTCGATTACAAACTTCATTACAAAAAAAAAAAGATTACAAAAGGTGTAGAACAGCCTATGCGGGGGTGACCATAATCTTGGCAATGGTGGCGGAAACATCAATAGTTGCTCGACTTTGCACCCTTAGCCTAAACTACACCAGCGCCCTCTTTAACAGCTTGATTGAGCTCATCGATCAATGAAATTAAAACCACGATTGGGCTATCAGCCTTTTTCTTAGGCCTTGTTGCCATAGGGGGAATAGTGGTTGGTGTTAGTCGCAAAGCCCTGCCTCATCGACCAAAAGTCGTCAGGACGTTGCACATATTTGCCCATATCAAACATGCCATCCCAAATTTCAAAGGCGAAGTCATTGGTAAAGTCAAACTCCCTTGCTATGGTAACAAGCTTCCTTAACACCTCTACCTGCCTCCTTTGTGTAATGGTCATGGACTCGGCCAGAACATCCTTTACAACGCCCCCTTCGGTAGCAACCTCCTTAGGCTTAAGATAGGGCTACAATTGCTTGACTAGGATGGGGCTGATATGATCCTTATCTTCTGCTCAGTAGGTATAGCTTAGATACTCGAGCTGCTTTATAGCTTTCTCGAATGCAATCCTCATGTCATCGAGCAAAAGGACTGCACTCGCATCCTAAAAGGTCGGGCATAGCATGAATTACTACATTGTCTGCCTTTGCATCAGCAAAAGTTTCCTATGGAATTTTGCTCGAGCCTCTTACATTGTAGCATTGTACCCCGCCACTCAACCAGAATCATAGCTTTGCTGAATGTCCAGCTGAGCCTAGCACAGTAGCTCGTCTATCCTTCTCTTTTCTTGGATAGTCAGGACCAATTGTTGATCTTTCATCATGAGTTCCTTGTGGAGTTCCACAACCTCCTTTATCAGCTGGTCGACCCTGGCTTGGGATGATTCAAGCTGCACCTTTATGGTCTCCACTATCCCTCATTCTCGCAGCTACTCTCAATTAACCAGAGCAAGCTCCAACCTCCGATAGAAGTGATAGCCAAGATGGCTTACCTTAAAGGAAAAATTACTCATTAGAAAAGTATGATTGACTAGTGAAAGAGAGCACTTGACAATAAACTTGAATTGACCTCACATTTACCATATTGTAATGGTACACCAGAGCTTTGAGCATACTAGTCTAGCACAAGTCCATGAATATTTTTTGGTAAGATGTAAAAAGCCCAACCACTATCACCTTAAGCGCGGCAACACTGATTGACTTGAACGACATGATTGAGGTTGAGTTGTGGATGGCCATTGTGGGCTTCATCTTGAACTTGGGCATCGGCAGCCCGAGTAGGTAGAACAATGCGCCATCACTACATTTACCAAATAGGTCATAGCCGAAAGTCTGACCAGCTCCTACAACCTTCTCTTTACCCTTATAGCCTATTGCCATCTTTGGTGTCAGGCTTTTTTGCTCAACTATTTGCCTTTTCCCTCCATCAGCAGGGTTCCTACCACTTGTTGCCATTGATTGAGCAACTAATGCTTTAAGAGTTGTTTCAACCGCCATTGGTACTGAGGTCATAGTCAAGGCGTATTCTCATCGAGTAGCCATGGTTTGTCAATATTTCTTTGGACCTGGGCCATCACTTCTTGCCTAACACAATTCATTATCTCTTCTCAATTTGCCAACAAAAAGATAATGCAAAGAAAAATAATTAAGCTCGAGGAGAAAGTGGAAGAAACAGAATCACAACAATCGATAGAGAACTACCTAGTTAATTGCCTGTTGGCAAGTTCAGTTCAGTTAGTGACAAGCCAGCTAGCACCAAACATCTTTCCTCGATTAATATTAAGGCCTCTATTTTGTCAAACTTGACTAGATCCTAAATGAAGGTGTTTGGCTAGCTAGTGGTCACATTACCTAGTATCTCAACATGCCCCCTTTACCACCCCCTTGAAATATTAAACCCCTAGGCCTTCGAACATCGAAAAAATATCTTTTCCACTCTTTATCATAGGAGGAGACCAGGGTCACTAAGAATTTTCAATGTGGCCACACCGTGAGGTAATAGAACCTGAATTCCTAGGTCTACTCGACTTTTTGGACATTGGGAGGTGGAAGAGATTGGAGAAATTAGCAAAAGAAGCCAGCTAGTCAAACAAATGCATCAGCACGGCAAAATTATATATAGTTGAATAGTAGTTAGGTAGGAGCTGCATTACGTAAACCTCCAAAACACCTAAGAGATCGATCATGGGTAGCGTAAGGGAGAACCTAGGCCCATATCTAAACCTTTCCTCAAAAATAATGATACACCCCTTCGGAGGTCAATGCATCCTACCCTATGGACTGGGAACCAAGAGGTCATACTTGACAAAGACATGGTAAAGCTCTATAATGTGTACCAGATCGACCATGGTAAGCTTTGAAATAATTTTGTTATAATGGTCTAGTGTGAAAAGTTAACCACGCGATATTGGCACCTCACTTGGGCCAGTACTCATCACTTAAGCTATGGGAGGTCAAACTATTGCTCGACATGCTACTAGATGTACTCTCACTGTCACTTTCCCCATGGAACAGTGCCATATGGGACCTAGTGGTCTCGCTATAAAAAATATTCGACATGTTTAACCAATAGCTAAGGAAAAATTGAAGCTAAAAGATAAAACTTACAGGATCTTAACGAAACTCTAGGCACATAATGGAAAGTAGAGAACTCTTTGAATTGGAAACTTAACCAAACCAAGCAAAGTAAAAGTGTAAAATAAGCATTTTCACTGTGCTTATTTATAGGCACTCGAATGTGGGAACTCAACTGGTAGTAATAATTACACAGTCGTCATCTGGCGTTTCATATGACTTAACATAACAAATGTATTAAATGCACCAAAACCTTGGTTAAGTGTTCAAAACCCCTGGTCAACCATTAAAAATTGCCAATTAGCCACTCCCTGCTCTTTCTCATTAACATGCTCAATTAGGATCATGAGTGAGGAGGACTCATGATATAGGATGGATCAGCAAGCCCAACCCAACAACTATCAATCCTAGAATACACTTCCAGGCCCATCTTACCTTAGAGGCCTAATTGGGTCATCAACCATCGCCTTGCCATCTATGCTACAAGCTAGGCTAAGCCACTCAATCGTAGCCCCCATGTCGAGTAGAGAGTTCTCGATCATATCTTATAAGAGGTATCAAGCATCACACCCTCTGAAACTGCCCACTCCCTTTTACCATTTCTTTGGTTGATCTATTGTCGACCATAGAGGTCGTCTCAGCATCGAATTATATCTCTACCACATTTAATGCTCTGATAGGTAGCATGCCTCTACATTAATGACAGATGCTGCCCCAGTACCATCTCTATCTCTACTCTTGTCAAGAGGCACACCACTAGAGTACTATTTTATCTCAGAGAGCAGGAAGTGGTGCCACCTAGAATAGTACAGGGATGAGAGATGACCTATTGCTCTCATACAAAGACAAGAGCCCTCTACACTTGGTAAGGGCATTTTGAACATATCATCCACTTGGAGAAGGCTATAAATACCCCATTGCCAGCCACTCTCAAGGTATGCTATTCTACATTATATGCTTTTACTCTGTTGCTTGATTTATCTACTCGACCAGTACTAACTTGAGCGTCGGAGTGCCTTAGCCGAGGGTACCTCGGCTAGTCTGACATGTGCTCGTGATTGCAAATTTCAACCTAAAGATATTTCTCATTTGGACCACCAGACCTGCTAAGTTGAATTAGCATAAAAACTAACCAATCCAGTAAAACAACTTTCAACCTCATCATTATCATTATATTATTTTAATGTGCTACCATACTATAAAATAACGTTAAATTGGTGCCACTAAATAATTTATGGCATCTATTACAAATGATACCATAGATAAATATGAATGGCATTTTAAAGAAAAATTAGTGGCAATGCTTAAATACCTTGAAAATACGCTTATGTTGGCATGTTAATCAAATGTCACTATTTTTATTTATCATTTATTAATCAAGCTCCATGAAATATTGTAATATAGTGACTTATTTTCATAATTATCGCCATATTACTCTTTTGTATCAGCATTGATATGAGATGACCTAATAGGCCTAGCTCAATAGCTATCAATCAAAGAGTGCACTTCTAGACCTATCTCGCCTTAAAGGCCCAGTTAGGTCGTCGACTCTTATTAACCACCTACTTGCCTTATTGCCTAAGCAAAAAGAAAAATTGACACCTCTCGACTAGAATGCATATCGATTATATAGGCTTGATCATATCCAATGAAAGGGCTCAAGCGCTGACCCCCTACGACTACCCACTCCCAGAAGCTAATTCTATGGTCGACCCTAATGTCAATCAGGGAGGTCTTTTCGAAACCAAATCATTTCTTTACCACATTAAATTCCCTAACAGGCGGCATACCTCTATATTAATGGCACATGCTGCCCTAGTACCACCCCTATCGCTACTCTTGATAGGAGGAGTGTCACTAGTGTACTATTCTATCCTTGAACGCTGGAGATGAAGTTATTTGAAATAGTATAGAGATGGGAGATGATCTAAAGCTCCCCATACAAGGACAAGAGCCCTTTACACATGATAAGGGCATCTTAGGCATATCATCCACCTGGAGAAGGCTATAAATACCCTATTATCAGCTACTCTTAAGGTATGCTATTCCTTACTAAAGCCCTTACTTTGCTACTCATCCATTCTAGTCGACCCTGTATTGACTTAAGCATCAGAGTGCCTACCTCAGCTAACCTAACATTTGCTTGTAATTATAGATCTCAGTCTAAGTTCTTTTGGAGTTGGATCACTCAACCAGGTAGGTCGAATTACCCTAAACACCAGCCCAATCCAGTAAAGTACAGCTTTCACCTTCATCAAGTATACTATAGAATGTCATCAAATTAGTGCAACTAAATATTTTGTGGCATTTTCTATAAATGACACTATAAATAAATATAAATGGTATTTTTCAAGAAAAAATAGTGGCACTAATTAAATTCCATTAAATTGTATCTTTATTGACATTCTCAATTAAATAATGCAATTTTCGATGTCATCTAATAATCAAACACCACTAAATACTTCATGATATTATTTCAAATGACATTCTTACTACATATTAATTTCATTTTTTAAAAAATATTAGTGACACTAATTGAATGTTTTTGAAATACATTTATCTCATCATTTTCAATCAAATATTACTATTTTATTTGTTATTTTATAATCAAATGCTACTAAATATTAATTTATAGTGGCATTCATTTATAACTACCATTATATTATTTTTTTTGTGTCATTATATCATAAAATATCATTAATTAATGCCACAAAAAGTCAATTTTTTTGTAGTGCCTCTAACTTCACTATGTTGACAGAGTTGGCGGTTAACAAATTGAAGGGCTTGGTTCAACTAATATACAACTAATTAATCTTATAAAGCTAATTTGTGGCTCTCATAATATGGCTTCCTTCGACCATTTATATGGCTTAAGGAACACTCAACACTGGAATTTGGAGGCAACTTTTTCCAAGAAACCCGTTTATTGCATTGAACATCATTTTCACCATTCTGCTAGTTGATGTGTGTGATGTTAGAAATCATAGCACATATCACATTTATAGAGCAATACTATTGTATTTAAGTTTGCAGAATGGAAGAGGAATAGGAAAAGAAATTTGAGGGTTGAGGGTTGATCACATATTAGATTCTTTATTTTAATATATATTTCATATTCTATTTGTATATATATGTCAAATATGTATATATGAGGGCACAAGATCTTATGAAGGAGGATTAGATCTCAAAACAAGTTCATAATACCCAACTTATAGTCGGAACTCAGGATCTTATTTACCTGAATTTAACTAGCCTACCATATAAATCTGATTCAATACCCAGACACCTATAAACCCCAACCTGACTAACAAAGACAAACAAGGGGTATAACCTGGAATTAGACATAGATGGAGTGCCATTAAATGTTAGAACCTAATTGTATAACTTATTAAACAAATCTAAAACCTTCAACACAAGCCTATTCAATTATGACCATAATACTATAGGAAGTATCAAACTTATGGTTGTTTAACACAGAATTCTCTAGCCATCCATTAGGCTAGGAATATACAAAATAAAAGTAAAAATAAAATACTAACCTTGGAGGGACCAAGACACCAAGGAGTGTAAGCTTTAATCAGCTCCAAGGATTTATTAATTTACATAAATGAAAATTACAAAGGATGTAATCAGCACAAACAAAATATGAAAAGTTAAATAATCTAAGTCTAAATTCTAGCTCTAAATTCTATACAATTGTGAGCTCTTAAATAGAAAATAAAAGAAACTATTATGGATTTCAAAATATAATTCTGAAGTTTGAATAGTAAAAAGTAAAATACTGTGCGGATTTTAAAATTTTTAAATCTAGAACAGTAAAAGCAAAATCAAAAAGTAAACAGTATCTGAATTATTCAGACAACTATTTCTATCTTATTATAACAGTATGTGGATTACAATGGCTTTCACCACTCACACTATAATTTGATGTCATTGCAAACATCATATTATGATTGATTCTCTTTCCTGAGAGATTCAAGCATTACATCCAAAGCGTTTTTAGAATATGGTGGTATATCATCATCAGGGTTTTGAGATTCTCCAGCTAAGCATCCAAATTGATTTTCGTCTGTTTTTTATTTTGATAAAGTAGCCATTAACACTGTATCACTCGAACAACTAGAGGACTCATTTTTCTCAATATCAATAAATTGATCTTTAATCTCCTCTTGCACCATTTTAAGCACTTCTTTAAGAAGATCTGCTTTGGACAATTTTCCTTTCCTCATCTTGATTTTTTCAGAAGCTTTTCCTAAAATTGAAGTTGCTTCTTTCTTTTTATCTTTTTTAATATTTTCCATTTTAGCTTTTTTCTCCTTGATAATATTATCCAAGGTCTCTTGGCCTTCAATTTTTCCAGTAGCCTTATCAATTTGCAGCATTTTGTTCCACCACTTTATATAAAATGTCCGAAACAAACATGGGATATTATCTTCAGTATAACCGAACTCTGGAACCTATTACCAGATCCATGGAATAGAGAACTCCATAAAAAAGAACATAGCAGCCTTATTAAGAACCATTTGATTCTCAACTTTAGCCTCCTGGAGTTTAGGAGAAGATATGACCCATTGATCAAAAGCATGATGAAATTGCTCCGAGAGAATATTGTGAATAGGTCCATAAGATTTCCACCAGTCTAGGAACCAATTTGGGATTTGAGATTTATAAACCTCAAGACAAAGTTTTACAAACCAAGTATGCTTTCTTCTTGGATTTTCATATAAAAATATATTTCAAAAAGCTTGGGTATAATCCCAAAAATTAAATTTATAAGTGACTCTATTATCTTTAACAAAAAATTGTTTTTCCTTTAGTGAGGATATTCCCCACTCCTCGATCAAAATAATTTTCTTAATTATAATTTTAGAGAAATTAAACATAGACTTATCTTGTGAGCTAGGGAAAAAATGATTGATCTCACAAGAGCCTGTAGTGATAAGAATATTTTCAAAATATGATCGAGGTTTATAAGAACATGCAACATATAATGTTGAATTAAGATAACGATGGATTATTATCCAAGGATCATTTCTCCATTTAAGATCATTGTGTTCAAGGATCATTATTATATCTTTATGGTCTTTTAATTCAAATGTTGTGAGGGAATCCTCATCAACGGGGGTAGCAGTATTTGTGGCTATATCAACAAAAGAAGGATTAGAAGGTCTACTAGATCTTTTAGGCTTCGAAAGGGTTGATTGGCTGGAATCGAAAGCCCTATTAGAACTTTCTTTAAATTATTTAAATTGCAGAAATTCTGCAAACAAAGGGTCAGATTAGACAAGGTCTGGGTTAGAGGTATGAGAAGCATATGATGCTTGTGAAATATTTGAAGCTATAAGCTTTTGTTTGCCATGCTATATTAGTAGCCTTGGAATAGCAAAATTTGAACCTCATCCTCCTTTATTAGAGAAGGGATTGGAACCTCTTCCTCGATTATGAGGAATCATAAATCCTGTAAAAATTCATGAGTTAGAAAATCAGGAAAACTATTATAAGTTCTTTTCTTATAAACAAATTTGAAATCAAAAGGGGCTAAATAAGCTTGCCACCTTGCAAACATTTGTTTAGAAACATTATGTTTGAAATCTTTATTAAACATGAATTGAGCAGTTTGACAATCAGTTTTAATTATAAAAAATTGGTTATATAAGTCAACTTGAAATTTTAAAACACATTTAACTATTGCAAAGATTTCTTTAGTAATAGTAGCATAATTCTTCTAACTATTATTCCATTTACCAGAACAAAAACGAACAAGAATTTCCTACTTATTATTAGGATTAAATTGTTTCAAAATACCACCATAACCAATATAAGATGCATCCGTTTCTATAATCTTTTTTCAATTCGGATTTGAAAGCATTAAACAAGGTAATTGTTTAACTTTATCTTTTATTTTAATAATTGCATAGGTATGACTATCACTCCATGGCTTTGGATTCCTTTTTAGTCTATCATATAAAATGGCAGTATCATCAGCAAGATTCTTATAATAAAGAGAAATATAATTAAGACTCCCTAAAAACCTTTACAACTAAGTTTTGTCAGTTATTTTATTAGGAAATTTTGCAACAAATTCAATACTTCTGTTAATAGGAATTATTTTCCCTTTTTTAATAAAATGACCTAAAAATTTAATTTTAGTTTGAAATAAAATCATTTTTGAGTTTGAAATGACAAAACCATTATTAATAATAACTTGTCTAAAAATATTAAGATGTTTGAAATGATTTTATATACTAGTAGAGAAGACCAAAATATCATCAACATATACAATGATAAAATTGCTATAAGGATTAAAAATATCATTCATAATTTTTTGGAATTCTGAAGGGGCATTGTTAGGGCATTGTTCAAACCAAAAGGCATAACATTCCATTCATATTGCCGAAAAGGAACATTGAAAGCAATTTTAAACTTATCTTTATTAGCAATCTGAATTTATCAATAACTAGATTTTAAGTCAAATTTTGAAAATATATTGGCTTCAAATAACCTATCAAGCAAATCTTTTTTATTAGGAATGGGATATTTAATC